>JAIPMN010037627.1:0-22953 GCA_020650975.1 Apostichopus californicus
ATATATATACAACATTAATATATTTATTCCAAAATATACCTCCACACTGTAAGGGCTTTTGCAGTAGATAAAGCAGTTTCATAAAAGATTTTGCTATCTCTTCATTTTCATGTCTATTAACTTACAACTGTGTCATATATGCCATCGTTATCATGTTGCTGTCTACTAACATGTCTACTTAATGTCTACTAACTTACAACTGTGTCATATATGCCATCGTTATTATGTTGCTGTCTACTAACTTGTCTACTGCATGTCTACTAACTTACAACTGTATCATATATGCCATCATTATCATGTTGATGTCTACTAACTTGTCTACTAACTTAAAACTGTGTCATATATGCCATCGTTATTATGTTGCTGTCTACTAACTTGTCTACTGCATGTCTACTAACTTACAACTGTGTCATATATGCCATCGTTATCATCGTCCAGGTCACAGACATCACCCAGCTGGTCGCTGTCGTTATCCTCCTGGCCGCTGTTGGGCACCTCGTAGCAGTTGTCCGCCGAGCATGCCAGAAGCAGACAAGACACGCTGATCGTCGGAACACCGTCCAGATCGGGATCCTCCTCGCAGAATTGGCCGTCCCCGGCAAAGTAATGGTTACACTGTATAGAAAGGAAACAGTTAATGACAAATGAGGAAATGGGGGGTGGAGTTGTGAAGCAAGGGGTAGGGTGAGGAAATTGAAATTGATTTCTCTCCAGTAGATGAACATTTAATACCTGACACGTGTAGGTTCCAGCACCCGTGTAAATGCAGGTCGCATTCTCGTGGCAGCTGTTGGTTCCTAGATCGCAGTAATCGCTGGCGATACAGCCAGTCACACCGTTTCCTAGGTAACCCTCAGGACAAGATCCGCAGGAAAAGCTTCCCTGTGTGGAATTGAAGCGATGATTTAAAAAGATATTGTATAAAAAATACATTTATACTATGCGATGCTTTATCCTTAACCCTCCCTAAGTGAAATATCAACTAAACTAAGATTAAAGAATTACTTCACAGTTCAAAACACTCTTGCCCCCAAAAGCAATATCAACTAAAATGGGATTCAAGAATTATTTTACCAATGAAGCAATAATATGAACAGTTCCAACACTCTTACACCACACAATGCTTTCCCCTAAAGCTATATCAACTATAGTAGGATAAAGAATTTCTTTTCACCAATCATCAATATATATAATTAACAACAAAAACATCAGTACATAAATAACAACAAAAACAACAACAACAAGAAACAACAAAAATGAAATTTTAGAATTCAGAATAATTTAATTGTTCTGTATAATCAATGATATATGAAGCATTAATCTCTCCTTCAAAACAATTAACTTTGACCACTTAATTTAAATAACGTACATCAGTGTTAACACATTCTACGTTGGCGTCGCAGCCTCCGTTGTATTCCGCGCACTCATCTTCATCTTCACACGTCTAGAGGAGGAGAGAGAATTAGAGATGGACTTGATGAAAGTGAGGACATCTTGTGAAGTTGATATGAATATTCACAAGTATATCAAATTAAAATATGCGCCAAGTTATAGGGATAATATCGTGAAGTAAAATGACTATCAGATAAAAGTTTTGGTCAACCTCAGACGAATTTTATCAGACTTGTGTCCCGGAATAAATCAAACCCCCAACAAAACCACTACCCAGGCTTAACCTGAAACAGGTTTCATGAAAAGTCAACACTTTTATTTGGTATCATTAAACACAATAAATAAAACAAAAAACAAACAAAAGTATGACAACATGTGTAAGTAACCAGTAGGATAGAAGAGACTTCAATTAATTAATTTACTTAATTTAATTCGGAGGAGTTTAAAGCATTTTCAAATATTGCAATTCAATTGTCATCTTGTACGGTAAAATAAGAACATGAATCGTTAGTTTTAAAAATACCTGTGTATTTGCCAAGGCATGTTCCACTCCGATCCCATGAGGGGTGTTGCCATAGTAACCAGGCGGGCATCCTCCACATTCATAACCGGGAGAGAGGTTGACGCAGGAATCTGTATCCCAGCAGGGGTTAGTGAGATCACACTGAAATGCAAAAAAAGAATGATCATGTATATATTAAATGGAATAGAAATGTTTAGCATTTAGAGCTCATTTCTGTGAGCCGGTACAAGGGATGGTGCTGTGAGAATTCATGTTCTCTGCTAGACATGTGCTGTATCATTATTTTTGAGGTGAATTTACTACAAACTGCTAGTTTCATAACTGACACTTTTAGTGCAAAAAAGGTAGGTACCTGAAACATAATCTCTTACCATTCAATTATGCCAAATGCAGCTGAAATGATGACTGCAGGCACAAAATTCATGTTTTTTATATGTTAGGGAACATTTATAAGAAACCTTTCAGTCCTGATGGTACTTTCTATACATGCCTGAGGTTCATCGTTAAAGCAGGGAGCTGCTATCTAACTTTTAGAGTAGCAGCTCCCTGGTTAAAGTGACTGGACTATGCAGTCTAATGCACAGACAATTAGGTCAGTTACTCAGATACAACACAAAACTAGATGGGAAAACGTCATACTGTCATGGTCTCAAATGACATACTGCAAATGACAAGGGTACTGTGTTCATTCTTTCATTTACAGGAAAATGTACGGGATGTTAAGATGAAACCTTTTTACATCAAATTTTGAAATAAAATTGCGGTAATCGCGCAATCCTGTGGCTAATGCGAACTTTTGCTTGGTAATCTATTCAATCGTACTGCCGAAATTGAAAACCTTTTGTATGGATGGGTGATAATTTTTGCCATTGTTACGTGATTTGCGGCAAGCAACTGTTGGGGTCTATTTTGGGAACAATTATCCCAAACTGGAAAACAAATTTGATTCTCGCACAGTAGGAACTCCCTGAAACACGTTTGATTCGGGCACAGTAGGAACTCCCTTATACAAGAATTGTTGTTATTACGACCTACCAAAATAGGGTGAATGATAAAAAACCAAAGCTGAATAAAAGTTACGAATCTTGATGCACTCAGGTTGATATCACGGTATTACGTATCACCGTGAATGTATCTGTCATGTTCGATATCGTTAATGCTTGATATGACGGTAACTTGTTTCATCATAATATATCTTTGCATAATTGTAGCGTTTACAGTATACAGGTTTCACGATAGAAAACAATATCGTGATCACGACAGACGATGAGACCGCCGATTTAATGTGGGCGGTACTGTAGCAAATGATGAAAGCATTCAAATCCCACTTTAGAAACCCTGTTTTTGATGTCACTTTGTGGACGACATAAATTTATCACATCCAAGGATAAACAAGCATCTTAGAAAACCTTGAATTTCAATTTTTAGAAAATTTCCTTGATTGCTTAAAATTGAAATTTAATCAGTCCTGTTTACCAAATCCATCATGATTACAATAGAATCAAGATTTATCTTTCTGAATAAATGATAGTAGTCAATTACCACTTATTAATTAACAATGAATAATTAAAATTGCAAATCAAAGTATTAATTAAAAAGTTCCATTTAGAATTTTAGTTCAATATATATGGCCTTGAAGGAGGAGAAATTGAAAACTAAAATAATTTAAAAAATCTGACCTCATTGATGTCAGTACAGTTATTTCCCGATCCTTCCATGCCATCTGGACAGTCAAGGCATCTGTAGGTTCCGCTACCCCCTGTGTTAACACAGGTGACCCCCTCCATGCAGGGCCCTGGTTGAGACATACACGGACCTTTTGGTGATGACACAAACAGAGGCACAATAACAGGTAGATGATAAAGAAAAAATTGAAAGAGAAATTA
Organism: Apostichopus californicus; assembly: GCA_020650975.1. NCBI lineage: Eukaryota > Metazoa > Echinodermata > Holothuroidea > Aspidochirotida > Stichopodidae > Apostichopus > Apostichopus californicus. The sequence goes on from JAIPMN010037627.1 coordinate 3,802, forward strand.
GAAAAATGAGATGTAAAGAAGCTAGAGACAAGAAAAAATATTCTTCAGTTACAATAGAAAATTTGCTACCCATATAACAGACATGAAAAAGGTTTTATAAATGTTTTATAAAATTGTTTTATAAAATGTTTTAAAATTGTTTTATAAAAAATTGTTTTATAAAATGAATGAACAGCAATTTTCTTTGCGTGCTGTGTTATTTTGCATAAAATCTCTTTAACAATTGAATCCAATTAGAACAAAAGAAATACTGGAGTATAATGAGTATAATTAGTTGGTCATGCTCATTGCCACTGGTTTAGAGTCATGGACTGAAGTATTCTCTCAATGTATGAAACAAATTTCAAACTTTTCAAATGTTACAATATGATTCCTGTCTACAGTTGGACTATGTCTCTATGAAATTTGTACATGCACATCATCCATCTGGCCAACTTGAATTTATGCTACCACAAGTCAGCCCTAGCCCTCCACACAGACTCACCATAGTACACATATTGCAAGTTCTTCCTTGCATTACACATTTAAAGGGATTTTGAACACCTTCTGGTCCCCGGGGATATACAAAAATTTTCTTGTTATAAACATTTTTGATAAACATTTAGGCATAACTAGATTGATAGAGGTGTCTCTTAATGACGTCCACCGTAATGCAGTCAATATGAGAAACATAAGATTGATCGATAGCTGTTGGCCTACAGCCAGTTGGGACAAGTTCCTAATGCTAATACCTCTCTAAACTGTACTCCAATACCATGCTATCAAAGCACTGGTATTGACAGTACAAACAGTTCCTAACCTTGATCTGTGAGAAACATGATATACATACTGCTCGTACTGACAATACAGGTGCTCTGAAACGGGACATAAAAATTGAGAATATTGTATTGTCCCAACTGGGTGTGGCCTATCTCTCTCTCATGAATATTCATAATTAGAAAGACTACTTACAATCTGCCAATGAAGTAAGAGAAGCATAAAATTAATCGATAGCCGTTGGCATAGTCTCTCTCTCTCATGAATATTCATAATTATAAAGTCTACTTACAATCTGCCAATGAAGTAAGAGAAGCATAAGATTGATCGATAGCCATTGGCATAGTCTCTCTCTCATGAATATTCATAATTATAAAGTCTACTTACAATCTGCCAATGAATTAAGAGAAGCATAAGATTGATCGATAGCCATTGGCATAGTCTCTCTCTCATGAATATTCATAATTAGAAAGTCTACTTACAATCTGCAAACGAAGTGCAAGACTGACATCCTGTACAGTCCCCTAATGAATATTCAGTGATTTCACAAGCCGAGCAACCAATCTTGGCATCCGTACTGTAGAATCCAGCAGAGCAGCAGTCACATGATGACTGGCCATCCTGATCTTGGTAAGACCCTGGTTCACAGGGGATGCAGAATTCTAAAAGATGAGGTGGGGGTAAAAAAAGATTTGTGGGTCAAAAATCTGCACTTATCAGAAAGTTTAGTAAGACAGTTATATGGAACAGTGCTTGGTGGGGGGGGGGGGGGAGAAATTTAAACAGTGGGTTGAGAGAGCAGCAACAGAATATATTTGCAAGGTGTTTGGACTTGTCATCATTTCCCACCTAATGTACATTCCCTACTAATTTTACCCATTGATCCAAAACTCTTAAATCACAATCAAATAAATAATATTAATGGTTGCTTAAGATAATGCAAAAGGCAAAACTATATATAAAAATCCTACTTTGTGCATATTAAAACATCATGTGCGAATCGGCAGCAAAACAGCTGCCTCCACAGGGAGTACTTTTGTTGTTTAAATTTGTGTAGCATTTTCCTCTAACTTTTTTTCTCTCATTGATTTCTATAGTTGCTGTGTAGAAAACTGCTATACATCTTTACACTTGTATAGCAACTTAACCATTTTGTATAGCATTTTGTGATGCGATACCAGATAAATTATTTCCTGTACAGTACAGAATATATATGTGTTTAGAGTATAGTAATAGACTATAGGCCTACTGTACTGCAGTAGGCCTACACTGTACAATACTGTACTGCACAGTATTGTATTGTATGTACAGTATTTTACTGTACAGTATTGTTTTGTAATTAAGGTATTGTACTGTACGATATTGTACTGTACGGTATATGTACTGTAAGGTATTGTACTGTACGGTACTGTACAATACTGTACTGTACGGTATTGTACAATACCCTACAGTACATTACCATACAGTACAATATGCATACAGTGCAATACGTACAATGCAATACTGTACAATACCGTACAATACAATGGAATATTGAACAGATGGTTTCCCTTACCTGACGTGGTGCCTTTGGAGTAATACCCGGCTGGACACACAGTCTGAATGCCATTAAAGCAGGCAGTACCAGGTTCACAATTAGAACAGTAATAAGGGCAATACTGAAAAGCAACAAGAACAGATACCACTTACAGGAATATAGTCTGCATCATTGTCGGAAAGGAGACAGATATCCCATCCATCCAATTCTATTCTCTCTCTTACGAAAGAACCTTTACTTTTTCTTCTAATAATAAACCCAAGTGTTACTTTCCATATTGCATTTAACAATTTATACAGAGACTCCCATTTCAGATCCAACATTCCAGTTCCACAAACCTCCCCCTTCCCCCCCCCTCCAATCGCAGGTATACAGTAAGTCATTTGGGGCGCTTTCTAAAATACAGTTTTACTGATGCTCAGAACTTAGTTGGTTCATGTATCAAGCCATCTCCTCACTTTGTACAATATATATATATATATATAAATTCAACTTGATAATATCAATTGTATAAATAAAAGTGAAGTTTGAATAACAGAAAAACAAAACTGACTGGTGAACTTTGAGACAATTTAAAAGACCAAAAAATCAATTATGGCTAGAACTGAATTTGAGTCAGTGAGCTCTGGGTCCGAATCCATCCATCTCTAGCCATAAATCTCTTTGCTCTTTCCCTACTATTGTCAATGATAGTTTAACATAAAGATACTCTAAATTAACACTCACTGTGGTGTTACAGACAGCATAGGTGTATTTTGGACAAACATCCGCATAGCCTTCATGACAAATCTGAAGCAAAACAAAGTTGAGAAAAAATAAAAATAAATAACACCTTCTCAAGTATTAGAGAATCGAACATCAGTTTTAGAGAATATGCAGAAAAGCAACATATTTATTAATAATAACAAAATATTATTGACTTACGTTAGCTGAATTCTTTGTGCTACATTAATAATCATAATAAATCAGGCAGTTGTGTTTACCATACTTAAAGCGACCGTGAATGTGGGAGAAACCAGCAAGGGCTGATGGATTACAAATTTCACGTCAGGTGGCTTCCAATTCAACATTTTAACTCAACTTTGGAATCTTTTCTATTCAGAAAGTCATTTCAGATGGGAAAACCGTAGACTGCTCTTGGATGAGAAACCCACCTTAGTATGACCCGGCCGGGTATCAAACCATGATCCTCCTGATTGCTAAACCGCATTTATTGCTTAGAATGCATGCCACTGCCTTTATCCACTCTGACACAGCACCAGTGACAAACCAATCACATTTACTTTCAAATACATGTTGTCATTGCATTTACTTAATACTGTAATTAGTCATACGTGGTACATTTCATTTACCCCCAATGTGAATTATTCTTATTTACAACCATCACTATATAATTAAAAACAATGGATTTGAAATTTGTTGAAAAATTGTTGTAAAAATTCTGCGAATTTGTTGTGATTGTCCTTAAATAACTAAATGATGTCTGATTGTAGACTAAAATGTTGTAGAAAGCACGAAAATGAGGGAAAAAAAGTTACTATATTGCTGTGGAATACAAAAATGTTCTGAAGTTAGGTAAACTTATACATACTTTTAGGACCCTCTTAGATTGAATAGATTGAAATAGCAAGGAAAACCGTTTCTTGGAGTTCTGATGACTCACCCACCCATCTGGACACAGAGAGCATTCCGATGCATGGCCGAAAGAATGCTCAGTGGGTGATCGGTCACAGTTGTCAGGGTCGTCCTCGCATCTCCCGCAGGTCCTCTGAAGCCCGTCTCCAATACAGTAGAAAGTCGTCAGGCACCTCTCGCAGGATGACAGATCTGTTTGTAGAATGTGAATGGTAATTAGCTAACGAACGGTATGCTTACGAATTAGAATGACAGCATGCTTGTCCAAAGAGAGACAATTGACAGAAAGGAATATATTTGTTGCGTTTCTGCCTGCATAGACCGAGGGCCTGGGCCAGATTTGAACTTTCCTGTTTCCCCTCTTCCCATGCCCTTCTCTTTCGATGTCTATCTTCCCATGCCCACTTTTCCATGCCCCTATTCCTATACCCATCTTCTCATGTCCTCTTTCCATACCCATTTTCCCATACCCATCTTCCCATGCCCCTATTCCTATACCCATATTCTCATGCCCCTCTTCCCATGCCCCTCCTCCCATGCCCCTATACCAATACCCATCTTCTCATGCCCCTATTCCTATACCCATATTCTCATGCCCCTCTTCCCATGCCCCTCTTCCCATGCCCCTATTCCAACACCCATCTTCTCATGCCCCTCTTACCATACCCATTTTCCCATGCCCATCTTCCCATGCCCATCTTCCCATGCCCCTATTCCTATACCCATCTTCTCATGCCCCTCTTCCCATGCCATCTTCTCATGCCCCTATGCCGATACCCATCTTCCCATGCCCCACTTCACCCGTTCTAAACATATTATTCTCATGTGGTTGTTGCTTACGTCTGAGCCTTCTCTCCGGTGTGCATCCTAATACTTCCACTCTCAGAGCTATTTCTCCATTCCAGCTCTGGGGAAGTATCCTGATATACCTCGCATAGACATCATCGAATGCCCTCCACTGACGAGAGTTCTGGTTCGAGTTACCCGTGAACACCTTGAGAAGAATATCATCAAAATGTTAGGGAAAGATGGAAAAATGGGGGGCAAATTTATCGGGGTTCAAATCGCTAGTTTTGAGTCAACATGACATGTTTGTGAATCATCTGTGTAGTAGGTATTTTCTGCAAAACAGAATTTCAGATACATGTTATGTGCTGACTTAAACCGAGGATTGATTTGCATATAATGCAAATTCATTTTCTGCTGACTTGAATTATTCCCTGATCAAGCTGTTGAGGAACGGGTTAGGTTAACCGGCCTAAAGTTTGATCCTAGAAGGACGTACCACAACTGGACAGGATGTATCTTACCCTATCCGAGCCATCCACATCTTTGATGTAAATCCACGTCGATGAATCATTTGAGTAAGCCACTTTGTACGAATCCACCCAATAAGGCTCGTCGGCTGACCCTTGGGTCACGACCCCTCCAAAGATGGTGACCTCCTCCATGTCTACCTGAAACCACTGGTTGCTATCTGATGTCCCAGCTATCCATCCTGCAGGACAGAAATAATTAGGCACAAATTAGAATAAATTAGCATAAATTTGCATACATCAAACTTGGGCATGTTGGATATACCTCTATGCAAAGTGTTGTTTTTCATACTGGTTATTATTTCTGTGGCCTTGAATGGGTCATTATGTCTCTTTAGCCCTCAATATCCACACCAATCGAAGCTTAAAATGGCTTTGCCAAATAGATAAAACTAACAGGAGACACTTACTACGTCTTAATAGTTGTTTAAGGTTCCAGTTCATTTAAGTTAACACTAGGCTATTTGTTTGTATAGCATTGCATGTTAGATATGCACTCCATAGTATTGCTTCTAGCCTGTCAAAATATTAAATTAGTTGTATTTGCTGTAAACTCCATCCTGTTAAACTGGTTAGAATTCATTTTCTGTATCAAAAATGTGCCTCTGAAGAAGATCATGCTAGGATCGAAGCGTCAGGCCAACTTACTTTTACACCTTCTTTTACACAGGCTCTTTAGTGGATAAGCAATTTGCTAACAGTCTTGTTTTAGTTTGATTTTCTGTATTATTCAAATTGGAACAAAAACTTGAAATTGTATTCACTATTATGCCAACTTTTTCAATATAGTTAACTTGAATATTAGGCTGGAATTAAAGAGACATTAATTGTTCTACATGTGGTTGACTTTCATGGAATAAGCTTTTCCTATTCCATTCACCAACAATATCTCCATGACAACCAAATGGCCTTGATGATGTCATAAAGAAGAGAGTAAGTCCTACCGGATCCTGCTGGTATTTCTGGGTCTGCTTGTATCATTAGCCTGCCTCTCTCGGATTGATACAGATAGTTGTAAGAGGAAGAAGCAGATATCTGGTCATCTTGAATCACACCGGACTCCATCCCAAGAGAATCTTTACAATCTTGAAAATAGAAACAGGAAGAGGGAATAAATGGTATATTTTCAGTGCCACATAACGGCTGTTCTTATGTGATCGGCGTTAACCTGTGATTCAGTCTTATCGCTAACTGCAAATACAACCCAGGCGGCTGCTGATAAGAACGGACGCACCATGGCAAATTCATATCTATTTCGTTGGGAAAATGTTATTTGTTGGAAAATGTGATTTGTTGGGAAAATGTTAAGAACAGCTCATGATGTTATCACGTTACCACTGAGTATGGCAACAACACTGTGTATATATTAGATGGAGTCGTTGGTAGTCTCTTTATGCCAGACAATGATCAGTTCGAACATCACCGAGGTAAGGTGTGAACACACGTGATCCGCTCTCACACCACACAGCCAAATGTTGGTTCTCAATCAATGAGTGGACGGAGTGGGGGGGGTGTGGGGAGGTAGAACCATTCCTTATTTGCATACAATATCACGGATGTAACAAAAGGCGTATTAAATATACTTACTACTCATTACAGAGGGAATTTTCAGACTGTGGCAACTCATCAAATTACTAACAATAGATAGTACAATAAAGTTGAGATCTTGGCTGACTTGGTTACTGTCTACCTAATGCTTATAAAGATCTTCATGAGGCTTTCAAAACTTTTGATCTAACCAATACATCATGTTTGCAAAATATGTTTCCCTCTCCCCTCACTCTCTTGTTCCCACTCCACCTACTCCTGCCACCCATCCCCTACCCCTCCCCATCCCCTAACCCATCCCCCAACCCCCCTATCATTTACAATACTCTGTGACTTACTGTACTCATACAGATAATATTTTGGTACTCGTAAGTAAAGCCCTCCATCCTCATATCCCATGTACAGGTCTTGCTCCAGTATTTCAGACTGAGCATCAAACACGCAGGTATCCGTGATAGTTACGTTGATGTAGGCCACATCACCTCTGGTCGGCGTGCCTCCGTCCAAGGCGGCCACTGTGATCTCTAACAGATAATTGGAAGAATTTCCAATTTGTCTGCAAGAAGGCAAGAGATAAGAAACTGATTACGTCCAAATATCCAAACAGTCTCTGATACTGAATAAATAACGGTGGATGAATTGTGAATAAAGACTTAAAAAAATCGGTGTCAATGATACAAAGATAGAAATACTAATTTCACTTACACTATTGTCAGGATGGAAGAGTGGTATGTGATTTCGCCGTTCAATCCGTTGTCGAGGTCGCTTGCCGTCAGGTTGGCGATGGGCGTTTGTCTCAAGACAGGAAGTGGGAATAGGTCAAGGGTCGTATTTGGCATAATGGGGCAGTGGTCGTTGATGTCATCGACATAGATCTGAAATTATGATAAGAAAGAGTATTTTCAGAATTAATACTTCTGGTCAAAAGTAATCATGAGATATTCACTTCTTTCGTCTGCCTGTATTTGACCTTTGTAACGACCTACGGAGAAGGGAACTTTCATGTCAGTAATGTCATAAAAATCTTTACAAATCATGTGTATTTATTCATTATTCTGGTCTCTGTGAAGCTCAATTTTAGCAGACGTTAATACAAATAAATACCCAACTGTATATGTAACTATAATTAAGAATCTGCTCTGAGTAACTTGCACCATGAGAACACCACTAATAGAAATTGAAGAATTGCTGTCAGACAATTATGCCCTTATCCCTTTATGCTCTAATAAAGCCCCAAATTATACTTGATAATATGCTCGTTTAAGGTGTCTGTCAGAGCAATGATAAACCTAACTGCATAACATTTTAACCTCCTCTAACAAACTAAATTGCAATGTGAGAACACTGCTCAAAATTAAGGCTGACGCAATGCTCTCATGAATAGGTTGCATAGAATTATTCTCATAAATAAAGCATTCCTTAGGTTTCCATCAGTGAGTATGATATGATATAGCTACCTACATCAGAATTTAACCTGTCTTTACCTTATTCTTGTCAGTGTCAGTGTAATGAAAGACCTACATATATTTGATCTTAATCTGTTCCAACAAACACCATGAGAACACCACCTATAGAAATTGAAGACTTTTACAATTATGCTCTTATCCTCTTATGATCAAAAGCTACATATAATTATTGTTGTCAGTGTCAGTGTAATAATAAACCTACATTCATTTGACCTTTAATAATCTGCTCCAACAAACTCACCTGCACCGTGAGAACACCACTCATTGGAGACGAATCATTGTTGTCAATTCAATGCTCTTATCAAGAGCTGCTTTGAAGTATTCTTGTCAGTGTCAGTGTAATGAAAGACCTACATTCATTTGATATTTAATCTGCTCCAACAAACTCACCTGCACTGTGAGAACACCACTCATGGGAGGTGAAGCATTGCTGTCTACTACCGCTAACTTCAACAGGTAAACAGCGTTCACCTCATAATCCACCTCCGAATCTAAAGTCACTAGAACTGTATCGGTGTTGACGCTAAATTCTTCTGTGCCGGGAGTAATGGTTTCATAAACTGAAGATGGAACAAAAGAAACCCCATTTTTTTTTAAAGTTATTTTACATGATTTTTGTATTTAATAATAAATATCCAAATGTAAACTAATCATAAAACAGCTATGCATTCCTTTACAAGTACTGTGGCAAACCATCAGCCATCCTGTTAGACTAAATAGCGCCTGTTTGGTGTTAATAGGAAAATATACAACCCCTTTACCACTGTGAATTTGCTTCTTACTTAATTCTCAGAAAAACATTCCTTTCTTACTCAAAGATTAAAGAACTTCTAAATCAACTATAACTCAATGATGACCAAGGTTTTGATGAAAGAATATTAATTTTTTAGGGCTTCAAAATATGTTATCGAAATGATATACAAAGGAATGGGGCAGGGATGGGGTTAGGGTGGGATCTATATCTGCTACTGAAGGAAATACTTATAAATGTTCAGAAATTTACAGATGAAAATAGAGTTGATAGACAAAATAAAACCAGCAGGTTTAACCTACTGAGTGGAGTATCAGTTTCACATATGATAAAATCTGTGCCGTTGATGTTATGTGTAGGACTGGGCTCTTCTGTGGTAGCAGCCTCTCCCGCATCCCGATTGGCCGTGGTATCATTCTTGATGGTAAAATGTCTGGCTTCGTTTCCTATCGGAACAGGAAAAGGGAGAAGAGAGGACTTTACCCGACTTATTATGTCGTTGAGAAACATATCATGTATGGGATTGACTTTCCATTGCAAAATAAAAACCTTAAAAAAATTACCATTTGAAAACAGTTTCTGCTGAAATGCTCCAGAACATGTGTCTATCTAACTGTGTTTCTTTCTGAGTATGTGTCTAGTTATATGTGTATTTAATTATGTGTCTATCTAACCATATGTCTATCAAACTATATTTATATCTATTTGTCTACCTAGCATTGTGTCTAGTTAACTATGTGTCTATTTAACTATGTGTCTATCTAACCATATGTCTATCAAACTATATTTCTATCTAGTGATCTAGGTCTAACTATGTGTCTATGTATGTACCTAAATAAAAATTGTGTCTATCTAACTTTGTGGCAATCTAACTATATGTGTCTATCTAACTTTGTGGACATCTAACTATGTGTCCATCTACCTATGTGTCTATCTAACTATGTGTCTATCTAACTATGTGTCTATCTAAGTATGTACCTATATAATAATGTGTCTATCTAACTTTATGGACATCTACCTATATGTCTATCTATCTTTGTGGACATCTAACTGTGTGGCTATCTAACTATGTTTCTATCGAACTATGTGTCTATCTAACTTTGTGGCCATCTAACTATGTGTCTATCTAACTTTGTGGACATCTAACTATGTGTCTATCTAAGTATGTGTCTATCTAAGTAAGTACCTATATAACAATGTGTCTATTTAACTTTGTGGACATCTACCTATATGTCTATCTAACTTTGTGTCTATCTACCTATGTGTCTATCTTTGTGGACATCTAACTGTGTGTCTATCTAACTTTGTGGACATCTAACTATGTGTCTATCTAAATTTGGGGCTATCTAACTATATGTCTATCTAACTATATGTCTATCTAAGTATGTACCTATATAACAATGTGTCTATCTAACTATCTACCTTTGTGGCCATCTAACTAACTATCTATCTAACTTTGTGTCTATCTCACTATGTGTCTATCTACCTTTGTGGCCATCTAACTATCTACTTAACTATGTGTCCATCTAACTATACGTCTATCTACCTTTGTGGCCATCTAACTATCTATCTAACTATGTGTCCATCTAACTATCAGTCTATCTACCTTTGTGGCCATCTAACTATCTATCTAACTATGTGTCCATCTAACTATGTGTCTATCTACCTTTGTGGCCATCTAACTAACTATCTATCTAACTATGTGTCTATCTTACTATGTGTCTATCTGCATATGTGCCATCTAACTATTTGTCTTACTATGTATCTCAAACCTCTCACCGGTTGTTATGGTGACATTATACGTGGGACCCGTTGAGAAGGCATCAGCTATCCAGACAGTCTCAATGACACCGTGGACATGAAGTCCCTCAGATATATGGACAGAATAGTCCACAGGTGGTGTCTCCGCATCATCGGATGAGATAAATTCAGTCCCCTGGATCTCAAAGAGGAACTCGGAAGAGCAGGGCTCCCTCTCTGTGTGGAAAACATCAAACCTGTACGAGTCGCCGAGCTGTAGGAGAAGTTATAGCAACTTTAAAGAGCGTGACTCAATGAATTAGAGTATTCATGAAGACAGCATTATAAACAATTTGCTATCCTTCATACCACTCTATACTGTCCTCACATATCATGCTTCAAAGCACTCATACTGACAGTACAAACAGTTCCTAACCGTTATCTGATTCTAATGCTAATACCACTCTATACTGTCCTCACATATCATGCTTCAAAACACTGATACTAACAGTACAAACAGTTCCTAACCTTTATCTTATTCTAATGCTAATACCACTCTATACTGTCCTCACATATCATGCTTCAAAGCACTCATACTGACAGTACAAACAGTTCCTTACCTTTATCTGATAGAAACCAGGATATTCATACCAACAGTTTTGTTATAAAATAAATATTATTATTATGGAAAATATAAAAAAGTCCTAGAGGTCCATGATGCAAAATGGAACTAATGAAAGAAATATGAGGAAATAGGTATGGGTAAAGATTTATATTTATATTTCCTCCAATGACTGCTTCCAAATTTATTCCTACCCCCTTCCATTAATCCTCTCTTTGTCCCTCCACTGTTTATCTCCTACCTCTCCTCTTCCCCTGTTGCTTTCTTCTCTCCATCCCTTGTCTACTAATCCCCCAACATCTATCTCTTTGTGTTCACCATGCTCATTAACCTGTCTGTATTCTGTGCGTGTTTTTGTCCCTTCTGTTACTGTTACTTGTCATTTAGCCTTTGTAGAAGATCCTGCTAGGATCAAAACATCAGGCCAACTTACTTTACACAAATTTATTACGCTTAAACAAAATGAATTGGTATTTCCTTGCACCTCAACATTTCTAAATAAAGTCTGGGCAGTCATCCTTAATTGATAAGGTCCTATTTCACCAAAGTTTCTTAATCTCTGCAAAATTGCCGATGTTTGGAACGTGACAGTACCTAATTTTTCACGATAATGTAAGGCTATGTATCGCTTGGGAATGAGATTGTCAATAGCCTACTGTTAGCTCAAAGTCAATTTGTGCCTTTATTACTGAACACATTATCATACACCATATTATATATAAAATATGACTGAATGAAGCAATGCAAGCAAAGCAAAGCAATGCAATGCAATGAAGCAATGCAGGAGTGTTAGCTCAGTGGTTATCGGTGCCTTTCCATCATAAGGTACCGAGTTCGAGTCACTCCAAGATTAATGTATGTCGTCCAGTTACAGAGTTGTTGACAATTAACAATTCATAATCATGGATGTTAAATATGAATGTAAGAGACTGACTTCGGTCAGCTTGTGGCTTTGATAAGCCAATGATGGCTTCTTCGCGAGTTCCTGCTTACAGGAGGATCTAATATACATACAATTTCAAATTAGCAATTGCGCCTCTTTCTATTTCGGTCAAACAACACTGAAAGTAAGAAAACAGCAGAGAACTGTTGTCAAAACCAAAAGCTATCACACCGCAAACTATAGAAGTTATAATAAATCATGGAAAAGTTTTACAGATTTCGAGTGAAAACAACAAAGGAAGCCTGGAAATAACTCACATAGAAATTAGCATAAACCTGTTGAGTTGGTTCAGCTTTGGTGATGACACATTCGCCATTTACGATGGTACCACTTTCGGGAACCATGTAGCCACCACCTATTGATATGAGAATAAAAGACACAAATTTTAAACTGGAGGAATTCTAGATCGACAGCCCCTCAACCTATGGGTCGCAGCCCGATGCTTGGCCTGCAAAGGATATATTCAATGGGGTCGCGAGATCATTTAATAACCGACCAACAACTGTTAACTGATCTTAAGTCAAGGTATCGTAAAAGTTTGGACACGGTGGCCCTGTTATCTCAGGATATCTAGGACATGACTACATGCAGGCTCAGATTCAAGTTGCAAAAAGTAAATGTTTTAATTAAGCACAAACAAAATTTTATCAATCTTTCGCTGATCAATTTTTAATTATGTAAATATCTCAAGTGTGTCAATGCATCACTGCATATTTCTCGATGTGTAAAATGACTAAGGCATGGGAAGAGGGGGGCTTGATTACCATTGGTTGGGAGGGGAACTTGGAAGGGGTGGGGTTTAGGTGGGTCAAATTAAAACTTGACTAGAAACAAAACAACCTCATGCCAAGAATCAGGATTTCTTCTAGTTAGCTTCTCTCCAATCAAATTTCGAAGATCTGTAATATACATTATCATCCAGCTTACCAACACCATTCGATAAACTGATAAACTTGCATGGTGCAGCACCACCGTTAGAAACACCATGGACTTGCAACAGTAGAATCTGGTTGACATAAAACCAAATTTCTTCCCCGCCACCAAGAGTTATCTGTTCCGTACCATTCATTCTGATGGCCGTTCTTAGAGCGCTTGTGAAGCTGTTGGAAACATTGGAAAGGCATGCTGAAGTTATAAACCATTTTATATCACTTATGATTATAAAATAATGATCACATATTTCATACTCACATTTTAACTGACAACTGATACATTAGTAAATATACTAGTAAAAAAAAATATAAAAGGAAGACGGATTGGTCGTTTTATAAAGTTTTTAATATTTAGTGTTTTTTATGATGTTATATAGCACTTTTGATAATGTTTTATGGAATTGTTGCTCTTTATAAATACATCATCATTAATATTATGATTATGATGATCACTATCCCTATCACTATCATTATCAATATCATTAATACTATTGGTCAGTTGTGAGATGCTGACACAAAGTGAATGATCATGATGTTATAAAATAATATTGCTGACACTTACATAGATAATAGTTGAAATATTGATACTGCAAGTAATTATACTGAAAAAGATAACAATTGCAATAGTGACTGCAAAACTAACATGAAAGCAACAATAACATAATAACAATAACACCATGACAATGACAACAAAGCAAGGACGACCAGACAACCAAAGTGACAACATGACAAGTTTTATTCAAGACCAACGGTCAACTTTACCCCAGATTATGGAGGACCCCAGAGCAGTCCTTTTGACCTTCTGACATGAATCCAAGACCATCCAGAGGAAAGTACGAGGATGAATAAAATCTGTCAAAGGTAAAAGAGAAGAAAAGTAAAAATCAAATTGATGAAAATATCACAAGAAGATATTACTTATATGTCTTCCTTCATCTTAGCCTAACATACAAAAGTAGAGACCTATATTTATACTGACTGAGCTTTAGAAGATGTACTATTACATTACTTATGTCTTCCTTCATCATATAGCCTAACATACAAAAGTAGAGACCTATACTTATACTGACTGAGCTTGTTAATATGTATTATTCCATTACTTATGTCATCCTTCATCATATAGCCTAACATACAAAAGTACAGCCTAACAGTATAGCCTAACATACAAAAGTACAGACCTATACTTATACTGACTGAGCTTGAGAATATGTAATATCCCATTCTGAAATTACCTGTAAATGACTCAATCACATAACAAAACCGTCTTGCATTCTGTATTGTATACTAATATTGTATACTAATTAGTCTCTGAGTACACGAAAAAATAACTCACGAGGAGCTCGCATTTTATCACGTTCTTAATTCGATATAGGAATTTATCCCAGCATGCAACTGAACGCATACAAGGTACAACAATATACCTGTTTATTGGTTGGTCTACCGAGGATGTGTTATCCCACTCTGCAGTTACTGTGAATTCAAACGCATAATTAACGCTTGGATTATCTCTGAACCAATGAGAGAAAGAATCTGCTGTTGGATTGGTGGAGATGGCCAACCAGCTGCCGTAGGGACTCGGGATGTAAGTTGGACTGTCATACTTTGTCTTGGTCAGCGAATTGAAATCTGTATCTGTCAGACTAGATACAATTATAAATAATCATTATTAATTTATCCAGATAACAAATTAATCATAATTGTCATCCATGCCACAGAACACTTAATTTACATAGGAATATTAAAAAAAGCATCTTTTTAAACTAATAAAATATGACAACCTTTGGTCTTACCTGAAATCATAGTATGCAAAAACAATGGATAGATCCAGGTCCACCAACGTTACATTGGATACTGGGGCTGTGGATGTCAAAGAAATCACCAAGAAATTATTTTAAATACGTTAACACAGAATAACTAGAGGGCAGTAGATACTTACATCCTACGAAGTGAGGGTTGAGGATGGGGGGGGGGTGGGAGGGGGTTCTGCATGGGTCCTGGAAACATGATCTTGAGGTAATTGTTTACTTGAGAGAAAACTACTTTATTCTGCGATACAGGATGATAATATAGAATATTTGGTCATTCACCATGTTAAATACCTGTACAAAGTAACAACTGTACCCTAATTCACACCCCTAAGAACCCCCATCAGACCTAAACCTCACCAGCCTTTATAACCCTACTTGTAATCCCTTCCACTAGCCCTTTTACTCCATGCCTTATCCCTATCACCTGCTCTATAAACCCACCCCTGATCACCACCACCATCCCAACCACCACCCCACTCCCTATTTCCACCCCCACAACTACAACCTCACCAAAAACATGCAAAATCTAATCCCACCGCAAGCCCTATGGTAACCCTCACTACCAGCCTTAATGCCAAACCCCTAATCCCACCACATGCCCTAAAAATCTACCCTGATCCCTACCACCAGCCCTAAAACACTCCCTGGGCCTCTATCATTATCACGTACTGCTACCTCTCACCCTAGCATTACATTGACCTATTCTTGGTGACATTTGTCAACAAATACAGTCACTTAATTTTAAGTCTCTCCCAAAAAGAGAATTTGGCTAAACGAGCCTATTAAGTATGTATTTTCAAATCCTTTCCAAATCAACATTAACATACCTGGTGCTTCTATTGTCGTGACATAATCAATGCTTGGATTTCTGAACTGGTTCTTAATTTGTGATTTTAGTTGCTTCCACACTTGACATTCCACAAGCCATCTAAATTGCTTTACATTGGAGGTTGGACGAATCAACATCAACATACCTGGTGCTTCTATTATAGTCACATAATCAATGCTTTGGTTTCTGAATTGGTTCTTAATTTGTGATTTTAGTTGCTTCCACACTTGACATTCCACAAGCCATCTAAATTGCTTTACATTGGAGGTTGGACGAATCAACATCAACATACCTGGTGCTTCTATTATAGTCACATAATCAATGCTTTGGTTTCTGAATTGGTTCTTAATTTGTGATTTTAGTTGCTTCCACACTTGACATTCCACAAGCCATCTAAATTGCTTTACATTGGAGGTTGGACGAATCAACATCAACATACCTGGTGCTTCTTTTGTAGTCACATAATCAATGCTTGGATTTCTGAACTGGTTCTTAATTTGTGATTTTTAGTTGCTTCCTTACTTGACATGCCACAAGCCATCTAAATTGCTTTACATTGGAGGTTGGACGAATCAACATCAACATCAACATACCTGGTGCTTCTATTGTCGTGACATAAGCAGGTACAGTCTCTATGCTGGTGTGGTTGCTGGCATGCAGCTGAATGGTACAGCCGTACTCTGTACCATACTCGACGCCATCCCCCGCTTGGAAGAGATAAACCGACTGGTTGGTGACTGCTGAGAGGTCAGAGGATGACCCAGTGGTGCAGTTAACATAATACAACCTGTGGATGAATGAGAAGTCCACTAGTCACAACATTCCAAACTTGTTCTCAAACCTCTTAAGGAACTGATCCAACATGCTCATCCACAATTTTTCAACTAATGTTTCACTTTTCTTTCTTTAAGCCATCGGGGGAATTCTAGATTAATATAGTAATTTCAAGTTAAAATTAAAGTTGCTTCCTTACCAGTCGTCTGCCTGGCCCACGAGATCATCTGGATAGAGCTGTGAGGGTGGTTCCCATGACAACGCTACTTGCAAGGAAGCAGGAGCAGATGTATTAACCACCGGTGGAGCTGTAGGAATCATTTATTACAAATACATTTTAGTAACTTATACAAAGCAATACCATTAAAAATAACTGCTCAAATTAACGACAAACTCTATCGAAAGGCAAATTTAAATGTCTCCTACTATGTTTTTGAATATGATCTGCCTCGGAACGAATTGTGAAAGGTCTTCATTTCTTTAAATAAGAAATCATCCATATCATCCATAAGTCCATAATATTTAAAAAACAAAATGAAAATAAAATGATCAATTCATCAGATTTAAATAGACTTCATCTGAACGATTTTCAGGCCATTTAAAGTCACCTTAGATTTATTCAGGGTAGTTTCTCAACTTTATTTGTGGATTTCAAAGTCTGTTTGGTTCAAATAAATGATTTCAAGGTATGATATTTTCTCTTTCACTTTTTCCGAGAACCCTTTTCTTCGACCCCTGACATATGGTACGACAGTGGTTTTGAAGTATTTCTCTATGAGAGCCAGAGAAAAACATTTGGTTGGAGTAAAAGGTCCGGACAGAATCAAAATCTCACTTTACCTAGATTGAGGCTTTCTCAGGGTATAGCCCAGTAGGGTGCTCAACCCTTATGTGTCGGCATACCTGATTAGTGTAAGAATAGTGAGCAGAGTTTTCCATGGGCTGGATCGAAATCTATCGTGGGCTAGCCTGATTTGGCATGCCAGCCACCAACTTGAAAACGTTTGCGTTAAAGTATTATTACACTATAAACGTTTCTCCTTCATTAGTCTCTTTCCAAACACTTTAATTTAACATAGCCTGAATGAAAACTTCTGAAGGTTTGATTGGTCCTATCGTCCACCTATTTGAAATTAACCTCTACCCTATTGCATCATGACACTATAAATGTGTATTCCTTCATTATATTTGTGTAAAAGTAAGTTGGCCTGACGTTTCGATCCTAGCAGGATCTTCTTCAAAGGCTAAATTTTCATTATATTTGTTATATTTGATTTACAACTCACTGCATCTGAAGTAGTCTTTAGGGACATTTCTGAAATAGACGCCAGAGTTTTGTTGTATAACGTTGAAAGTTACACCAGCAGCTCTCGTTGGAGTGTCGCACTCGCCTCCTACGATGTATTCTCTGTAGGGTTTCATCGTTTTGTACAGCCAGCAGTCACAGCCGACTAGATTTCCATCAAAATTACTGGGAGTTAAAGAAAATAATGTTAAACCATCATTACCTTTTCCCTTTAAAATTACAAGGTTGGTATTTTTGTTTTGTTTTTATTATGTTTTTACCTTTAACTACACATTGCTTTGGAATTTCGGTATATGCCGACTTGCTGTTTTTGCCAAAATTTCAAAAAGTCACTTAAATGTGAATTGGAACGGTCTACTAAAACACAACCCATCTCATTTTGACAAGTCATAACCTATAGAATTGTAATGGCCAGTACATACTGTACCAATGATGAGAACACACAACGACTGTTTCTTTGTTAACTGATAAGTCACGTGCAAAATCATTTCCCCATCGTCGGTTACAATTGTTAAAAGTTGCAAACTGCTGATAGACTGCCAGTCAGGCGAATGTTTTTAAATGTTTAGATTTTCTCGGACAGAAACCGATGCCACTTAAAACTGGCAGACTTTGATTCAGTTGTAGCTTCACATAAGAACACCTGCATCCCCACTTACGAACAAGTATTCGCCAAGGTTGAATTACGTCGTGCCTTGCCTCGGGCAGTGTGTGGCCAGCTTAGGACTACCTATTAGAGATGAGAGATGCTTTTTCCTTTACAGCTAGGACAGATCTTCACCTGTTTATGTTATTTATGACGACATGTGCACATTGGTCAAGGCAACAGAAGAGGTCAAGCTTCCAGCTTCAAGCAGCAAGACTCGAATGAAAAATATAACCCGATTGACTTTGATAGGCTAAAGTCTGATCTAGAGCTAAACAGAATGACCACAGAGCCTTCGTGAATAAGAATTTTACAGTTAATGGACAATTCGAAAACTTGTGAATTTAATCTAGAGTTTGCTAAAGTTGTAGCCATACGGAAGGTTTGGTTTCATCCACTAGGAATGAGACATTAAAAAAAATTTAAAAATTGTATTATAAGGGGTTAATCAACGGTCTAGCGTGCGTTACTCACAGGATTAATGCACGATCGGGGGATAATGCAAGCGATGCACGAGGGCGGAGCCCGAGTGCATCCAGCGAT
>JAIPMN010037630.1:0-46008 GCA_020650975.1 Apostichopus californicus
CGGATCCCTTCGCCTCCAACTTCGGAGATGGCTTCATTTATTAGTTGTTGTTTTTCTTTTCGCTGGATATCTTAAATTAGGGGGGCCACTTTTACATCAATTCAAGATGCACACGTAAATCAACTTCTAGGAACAACCGGCTTGTTGATGAGAGTTACCAGTGTAGTAGTTACGCAACTTGTGCTGAGAGGAGCGGTGTCCGTAAATGTTACTGCAATCCAAACTACCAAGGGGACGGAGTGACGTGCCGCCACAACTGCTTTGTTACTGAAAAAGGAAGTGTAGTAGGGGTCAGTACGGTTCTTTCAGATCATTTTATGAAGCTTTTATTTAAATCATTGTCCATATAATTAGAAGCAAACTTTCACTATTTATACTTGTCAAAAATCACATTGTATTTACAGATAACCGTGTAGCCTGCGTATCGTGGTTGTGTAGGGGCCATTGACCCATATTTGTTGTCGCCAATCCAGTCAAAACTGTCGAGGGATGTATTACGTTTAGTCAGAAATCACGGGGCCACTCATTGTTGAAATCCTGTTCATTTCACTATGACAACCGCAAATGCATAATTCATTTATTAGTTGTTGTTTTTCTTTTTGCTGAATATATTAAATTAGGAGGGCCACTTTTACATCAATTCAAGATGTACACGAAAATCAACTTGTAGGAACAGCCGTCTTGTAGATGAGAGTTACCAGTGTAGTAGTCACGCAACCTGTGCTGAGAGGAACGGTGTCCGTAAATGTTACTGCAATTCAAACTACCAAGGGGACGGAGTGACGTGCACCCACAACTGTTTTGTTGCTGAAAAAGGAAGTGTATTAGGGGTCAGTACAGTTCTCTCATGTCATTTTTATGATGATTTGTTCTTAATAATTGTCCATATAATTAGAAGGAAAACTTTCTACTCATACTTGTTGATAATCACATCACATTATCAGATAACCAAGTGGCGTGCGCATGATAGTTGGGCAGGAGCCAGTTCCCCATTTTTTTCGCCAGTCCAGTCAAAACTGTCAGTTAAGGGATGTATTACGTTTAGTCGGGAAACACGAGACCACTCCTACGGGTGTCACCCTCTAATAAGCCTGACACAAAAATCCATGGATACTTTTTACACAGTCTTGCGGTTAGAACTATTTGTAGGTCTAAACTATAGTCGCAATAAGCTGTCCAATGCAATATTTCCATTTACTTTTTTCATGGCGGATCCCTTCGCCTCCAACTTCGGAGATGGCTTCATTTATTAGTTGTTGTTTTTCTTTTCGCTGGATATCTTAAATTAGGGGGGCCACTTTTACATCAATTCAAGATGTACACAAAAATCAACTTGTAGGAACAGCCGGCTTGTAGATGAGAGTTACCAGTGTAGTAGTCACGCTACCTGTGCTGAGAGGAGCGGTGTCCGTAAATGTTACTGCAATCCAAACTACCAAGGGGACGGAGTGACGTGCCGCCACAACTGCTTTGTTACTGAAAAAGGAAGTGTAGTAGGGGTCAGTACGGTTCTCTCAGATCATTTTATGAAGCTTTTATTTAAATCATTGTCCATATAATTAGAAGAAAACCTTTACTATTTATACTTGTCGATAATCACATTGTATTTACAGATAACCGTGAAGCCTGCGTATCGTGGTTGTGTAGGGACCATTGACCCATATTTGTTGTCGCCATTCCAGTCAAAACTGTCGAGGGATGTATTACGTTTAGTCAGAAATCACGGGGCCACTCATCGTTGAAATCCTGTTCATTTGACTATGACAACCGCAAATGCATAATTGTTACTGCAATCCAAACTACCAAGGAGACGGAGTGACGTGCCGCCACAACTACTTTGTTACTGAAAAAGGAAGTGTAGTAGGGGTCAGTACGGTTCTCGCAGGTCATTTTTATAATGCTTTGTTCTTAATCATTGTCCATATAATTAGAAGAAAACCTTTTCTACTGATACTTTTCGATAATCACATCACATTTACAGATAACCGAGTAGCCTGCGCATCGCGGTTGTGTAGGGGCCATTGACCCATATATTTTTGTCGCCAGTCCAGTCAAAACTGTCGAGGGATGTATTACGTTTAGTCAGAAATCACGGGGCCACCCATCGTTGAAATCCTGTTCATTTCACTATGACAACCGCAAATGCATAATTCATTTATTAGTTGTTGTTTCTCTTTTTGCTGAATATATTAAATTAGGAGGGCCACTTTTACATCAATTCAAGATGTACACAAAAATCAACTTGTAGGAACAGCCGGCTTGTAGATGAGAGTTACCAGTGTAATAGTCACGCAACCTGTGCTGAGAGGAACGGTGTCCGTAAATGTTACTGCAATTCAAACTACCAAGGGGACGGAGTGACGTGCACCCACAACTGCTTTGTTGCTGAAAATGGAAGTGTAGTAGGGGTCAGTATCGCTCTTTCAGCTTATTTTTAATATGATTTCTTTCTAAATCAATGTCCATATAATTTGAAGCAAACTTTTGCTATTATACTTGTCGATAATCCCATTACATTTACAGATAACTGAGTGGCGTGTGCATCGTGGTTGTGAAGGGGCCATTGCCCATTTTTTTTTGTCGCTAGTCCAGTCAAAACTGTCGAGGGCTGTATTACGTTTAGCCGGGATTCACGAGACCACCCTTACGGGTGTGCATACATTTATAAACCTGGCAAAAAATGCATGGTTCTATTTTTCACAGTCTCGCTGTTAGAACTATTTGTAGGCCTAATATATCGTCGCGATACGCCGTTGAATGCAATAACGCAGCTACATCGGAGTTGGCTTCAAATACTTCATCAAACTTTCATAAAGGATCTTACCCATACCTAGATAATTCGAGGGGAATTTTTCATTCGCCAACTACCGTTCAAATTCTGTACATTTCACTGTGACAACCGCAAATTGAAAATTCATTCATTAGTTTTTGTTTTTCTTTTCCCTGAATATCTTAAATTAGGAGGGCCACTTTTTCATCAATTCAAGATGTACACAAAAAACAACGTGTAGGAACAACCGGCTTGTAGTTGAGAGTTACCAGTGTAGTAGTCACGCAACATGTACTACGAGGAGCGGTGTCCGTAAATGTTACTGCAATACAAACTACGAAGGGGACGGAGTGACGTGCACCCGCGAGGTGGTCCCAAAAGATTGCTACGAGCTTTATGTTTCCGGTACACGCAGTGATGGTGTCCACACCATTTACCCTGATGGTTGGCCAAGCGGCATTCAGGTTTACTGTGAGATGGAAAGTAACGGAGGAGGATGGACTGTGAGTTTCGCAAACAATAAAGGATTTATTTTCTTAACTTCCTTACATTATACTTTACTTTCCTCAAAATGATGCACTGCAGATCTCGTTGACATAAACTTGGCCATTTTAGAAAGAAAAAAAATAAAGAAACAAAATACTGTTGCAAATTATCTCACCTTCACAATATCCATATCTTTGTTAACTATTTTATGGCTATGGATGTCATGCCTTTAAAGATTAATAAATTATACAGTTAGAGTACCTTTTTGTTTCATTTCATAGGTTTTCCAGCGACGATCGAGTGCCTCCGTTGACTTTTATCGTGGTTGGCGGGACTACACGAACGGTTTCGGTAATAAGAATCAAGACCACTGGCTAGGTAACAAATATATCCACTCTATGACCAATCAGAAAACGTACCAGCTTCGTATTGATCTAAGGGATTCCGCTTCATCATCGTTTTACGCCGTATATTCGACTTTTAGCATAAATAACGAGGCAGACAAGTATCGACTATCAGTTGGATCACACAGTGGAAATACAGGTGAGTAGTTGATGTTATAATCATTGACTCATACATAAATCTGGACCGATTATGTCAATTAGGAGACGCGCGAAGACAAAAACATAATCGAAACCATGGAGGTTCATGTGACGTTCTCCCTTGTAGCACTTAAATCTTATAATACGCATTGAATGTGCATTCTACAATGACTAATGTCTTGATCTCATAGCTACCGCATTCCTGGCTAAATGATATATCTTTTTCAATGTTCGCAGCAATTTTTAATTCCAAACATTTTCTTTCAAACGTTTGAACTGCAGCTGGAACGCACGTAGGTTTTTAGGACTGTATATAATGTATATACATAAGAAGCAGACGATAAGATGCGCTATTCATTGGCAACACAGGTCTCCTTGCTGTGTTTGCACGTAACAGGCACCTAACGCGATAGGAGTGACCGTCATACGCAACATATAAAACTATTACATTAGATATTTTAATAGTAGCCAAGCTCTATGTATTTCTGACAGAGAAAAATTACATCTCAACATTACTATCCCAACCCACTCATCCCAACCTAAACGAGCATTCTGAAATTTAACGTAAGTGTCTGTTGCCTTACCGCGCGCTGTTGTCTACGAAACTTGCAACACTTCAAACTTACAAAGAGGTAAATACTATATTAGAGGTACCTGGAAGCATGTCACATGTGCCTTCTCGTTACTGTATAGTGATACTTCAAGTGGTATGTATGTTCGATGATTCTCATATGTGCAAACGTTGTGGCGCTATGTTAATTATAATCATGTTATATATAAAGACTCTAGGGTTTATCATTCATAGAACATTCAAACAGAGGAATCAGAAATGTTGTATTTTTAAATATTCGTCTGTATACATTCGAGAAAATTTAATCAATCAATCAGTCTGCTCGAAGAAGCTAAACGTACGAGACTAGATGGCACATATCGATAAGAACTAAATAATATAATGCCGACAATCAATATCATTCAAGATTTTCATTAATGTGGTACATCGAATTTTGGTTACTTTGTCGAAACCTAAATATTAGCTACTTCATTAATAGTGGATTCTCTTTATAAAATGTCGGTGCTATTCTTCATTTAAACGTATTTATATCATGATCTGTGTACAGTGTAAATTTCAAACTACATTTATAATCCAACGTATCAGCTCAGGTTGAAAGATGCAAAGATTACAGCGAGCTAAGATTGGGTAAAGATTTGAACAATCGATGGCAATAACACTATGTATACTCTGTATACAGTAGAACAGGGAACTTGGAGCCATGCAGATATTATATAACAACCATAATATTGATAGAAAGAATTATGCCGTCTATTTGATTTTTGTTTTATGGGGAGATGACTTTTTTAGCAATATGCAATTATTACTTTGCATATAATAATAACATGTTAGATTACTCAGGACTAGATCTTTCAATTATACACTTGATTTCCTCACTTGAATGATATATGAAGCTACATCACATAGCCACCCTCTCCCACCCTCCTTGTCCAGGTTCGAAAAGAGCCGAAGTTAGCCTATGTGTGGTACAAGACAAACATAAGCACTGGGTTGAATGAGAGGAGAAATGAAAATTTAGTTATGCAAATAAAATAAACATAATATTATCCAACAAATTATAAGATTGAACACCGACACACACAATAAATGTATAACTAGAGATTTGACAGAGTAGGAAACTTCTCAGTTGTGAACTTAGAAATAAGAATCAAATAAATAAATGAATGAATAGTCTTGTTAATAAATGACGATAAATAAATATAAAATCAAGAGCGATATTAGCAACTCTAGTAACCCAAATCTAGTATTTGGTTAAAGTAGTTTCCCCATCTGTATGTGACTGCTGTTGTGGCACTGTATTTCAAACGGAACAACAAAAAAGAAACATAAAAAGGTCCTTGCAAAGACAAAATACCACCTTATGTATCCTAAATATTGAACACAATAAAACAAAAAAAAAATCGCGGAACTGACGTTTTCTTTCATATTGGTAGGACAAAAACGCACTGCCCTCTATCTTGCATCCGATGTTGGATTCGTTCAAAGTATAAAGTGACCGGTTTATGTACTCTCTCTCGTTTGTTGCAGGTTTTAATGCTTTGTATTATAGCAACAATAAACAATTCAGTACAAAAGACCAGGATAACGATGGATGGAGTACTTTCGACTGTGCTGAGAGACATAGAGGAGCCTGGTGGTTCTATTATTATTATCACTGTACGAGTTCTTATTGTCGGTCTTATTGTCAACAAAGTTATTATTGCTATTATTTTCCCGATGGCAGCGACAAATGCGCTAATTGCGGTTATTCTCACCTCAACGGAGACTACGACGGCTCTACTCGAGGAACGTACATGTTCTGGTATGGTTATAGTTTGAACGGTTACGGATGTAGCCTGCAATACACAGATATGAAAATACGGCCGGTGTAGACAACACACTGTATAAATAACACATTGCCCAAAAGAGCAGGTTTTACTAAAAAATAAGAAAATATCAATACAGATCTTCGAGCGTCGGACAGCTGGACGTGCCATAGACAAGAAAGAAGAAGAAGAAAAGCAACAAAAATTACAAACGGGACGATTCGACTAAATAATTTATTTTCTAAGAGAATGAGAAGATATTAATTGAAATTGAAGTCAAATTATTAATAATAACCAGCTTACTGTTGTTTGATAGTTTGAAAATTGATTATTGCATGAGTCTCACAAAAGAATAAATGAATACAACAAAGTAAACTTGTGCATTTTTCCTTAATTTGTTGCATCCCTCGTAGTCAACCCTTACCCTCCCAACCCCCCCCCCAAGTATTATTAGTTGGTTGGAAATGGACAATTGCAAGTGGATTCTTAACAATTCTTGGTTTTTAGGACATATACACACACATTTCAAATACTTATATATGTATATGAAGTCATTATCATGGTTGCCGTCGAGCTACTCACAAAACATAGGGTAACATTTATAAATATATATATATTACAACATCCCTAAATAAATCATCTAATACCAGCCATATCAACTGATGACAAAGTATTCTGTGGTTGCACATGGTGTTGTTAATCTCATGTACATAGTCAATTTAAAATAACGCAATGTTGAAAACAGAAGTACTATCGCTAACTTTGAGAGATGTTTAATTTTTTGGTGGAAAATTAATAATTAAGAATCACAAATGATTTCGAGTTAGATAGTCCTAGTTAAATGTGTGTAGTATGAAGCTTCGGCGGGCGCGAAGGGGGGGGGGGGTGGCATTCACATCTATAAATCTTCAAGTTTGTTTCTGTTTGGTCCCTGGATTGATATGTCAGTCATAGATAAATTTAAAAAAAAGTTAACATCTGTCAAGTGATTGGACTTAAATTAAGTAAGACTTGTCTATTTAACATCCGGGTGTAACTTAGAGCCGTATCATGGTTAATTGAAACTTAAACCCAAACGGAAACATTCTTAAATTTTTCACTTTTCGCGTTGCATACACAGTTGAGGAACATCGAGAAACATTATGTATCGTCCAAATGTTACACAGTGATGCTTTGAGGTGCGTTATACCAGGGCCTTTTAAAGAAATTTTTAGTGGGTGGGCCATTTCCTAAAAGGGACCATCATGGCACTATCTGAGGGCAACCATCGGTTGGCGAGAATGTAGCAAGAATGTTTTATGGAACGTGAAAAGGGCAAACTTATTTGGTTGTCTAAACTTAAGTTGTTGCCATAGGCGCTGTTCAACAATTGCTCAACCACGTGATGAAAAAAATAGCTCTTCTCAAACTAAAATCAATTTGCGCTGCATATGCACTATTCGCACGTCGTTAATAAGAAAATGTGGGAAGTGCAGACTGTTTAGAACTCTTTTTGTAGCAGTAGTAAGAGTACCAATATGGCTCTAGGTGTAACCAGGGAGTTTTCATGGAACTCCCTGGTGTAACAGTAGTAGGCATAGTCGTAGTAGTGGTAGCAGCCTACGTATCATGCATTCTCCTGCGCTGGTGATGTTTGTTGAATTTCGTGCGAAACGCCTATTATTTACATTACGTGGTTGAGCAATTGTTGAACGACAACGCGGATGACAACGCGGATGACAACGACGTAAGTTTAAACAACGGAAGTTTAGACATCAACGTGAGTTTGAGCAACAGCATATAAAAACAGCAGCAACAACTTTAGTTTGAACAACAACAAACTTAGACTATATAGACAAGAAATAAGTTTACCCTTTTGTGTTCCATAATGTTTTGCCAAATATGCCTGCCAAGTTGCCGAAAATTGCACCTCCCAGGCCTTCTCAGTTGCATCTAACATTTTGAGATCTCATGTTTTAAAAATTTACACTTCAGAAAAGATTAATGGGAACATTTTTAATCGGTAAAATCACTTTGCAGGGGAAAAGTAAGGCTTTACGTTACTTGGTACACTTTGCGTGATTCATTGTTTTACACAGGTAAGTGAAGATATAAAAGCACGCTATATGGCATTTCTGATGGTAGCCGTAGCCTATATATGCTGAGGGGATTCCATTGGGGAATGTAAATTAATTGTTAGATTTGTGTTATCATTATCTGTTTTACATACCAAAAATGGACCTTCTCGGGAGGGAGGGGATTGGTATTTGAGCTCAGTGAGTGGGCCGTGAAGGGGACTGAAAGCCCCTTAGTTAAAACATTGGGCACTGATATAGGGGCTAACAATAAAACTGACACATAGACGTGATAAATATATTTATGAACCGCAGTTTCACATCAGACTACTACAATGTTCACGCGGGTTAAATCTTATGAGCTCTCAACATGTATTGTGCATTTATTGTGCATATACGTGATGAGCGGTTAAACTAAACCATGTGTTCTTTTTGAACGCCATTCATACAACACGTGCCTAGAATCTTGGGGTTGCACACTACTGACTAATGAAATCAGAAGAAATGATATGAACATTTCACAAACTGTCCAGACGTTTATATTATCGTAGGCTTACTTTCATTAAGGAAGTGAATTAGTCAAAGGGCAGCTGCCCCGCCCCCACCTACCCCCGCAGGCTACGGCCCTGTAGTTGGCACCAGTGAACTTAATCACAAATAAAATATTCTGTGAACATATGTAAAGAACTAGTAAACTAGAACTTGAGGTATAATGACTAACATGATTGCAACAACATGACTAGCAGCTTAGGACCCAGGCCGAGCACCATGTATGTATCTGTCTCAAATCTCGTTTGATATATGTAATTTTCTCAAAAACACTCAAAACTATCCTGGGTGACTTTGCTAACCAAACTGTTTGCACAATATTATTTACACATATATTGGTATATTGCTTGTACTTGAAATACAATATACTATAATAAAAAATAATATTATACTGCAAGGAGATTAGCGAATGCTTCGGGCTTTCATTATCTAGTGGCCTGTGCAGATAGCCTCAAAGGTATATGAGCGCGGTTCCTCATTTAATTTACGCTATCAATAAAATCCATAATACTTATTTCAACCCAGTTGCAAAGTTCTATTTTTCATCTGGTGGTCGAGCAGATGAGAATTAAAAATTAATAACATACTAATCCCATGTAGCACAATGTTTAAGCTCCATTTGTGGGATACACGAGTTATTATGAGTCTGAATGATACTCCAGTGCATATGCGAATCAGTTACCAAACCTGTCCCGACCCTTTAGAAGTGGGGACGTGTCCCTTGTCCCCCTGCCCCCTCCCTATGATTGACGCCTCTGCTGATTATACACCTATAGAAGGAATAGGTCCGTTAATTGACGCAAAGTGCTATAACTTCATTTCATCAGGATCTTTCACAGGTGGTTTGGACTGATGTGCTAATAGTAAATGATTCTTATTTTACGTATAGCTTATTCTTTTGTATCTTCTTATATGACCGTCATTTCCCTCTTCAAGGGTGTAGTAGTCACTCCAAAATGAGGAAGAGCTGGTGTATACATGATTACTGTATGTTTTTGTATTCCACCGATGAGGACGAAGTTTTGGAATGTATCAAAGATCTTCAAAATGGTAGTCAAGGACAATTATAATATTCATTGTAAAGTTGTTAAAGCATTTAATAACATTATTGTTCGTCCATTAGGCCATCTTGTAAACAGGTTTTTTAATAGTGGTACAATGTGCCTAATGATCTTAAAATTACACGTGCTGTTCCTGACTACAAAATTAAAGTAACAGAAAAAGGTGAAAGATAACTAGAAGGCCAATTCCTGTATTGCCAGTCTTTTCCAAGATATTTGAAAAATTAGCATATCATGTTGCTTTAAATTTCTTTCACATTATAGCATTACGTATGAAAACCAAATAACCAAAATTATTGCCCACTGTGATTTATCCCACTTGTTTGTTTCTGCTAACATTTCAAATTCTCTCAAATATACATCAACATCTTCATTCTCATGCAGACGAGGCACCTTCATCGTATTTACACTTTCACCACCTGCCACTGAAGTTGGGTTCACTTGAACTTTGGCCGTTTCGTTCTCTATCTGAAGTTGCTTTAGTTTTACTTCTTTATCTGCCTCTACTTTAGCCTTGTTCAGTTCATGATCTTGTTTGACTTTTGTTTTTCTATTTCATGATTTTGTTTACACTTTTCTATTTCAATTTGTGCTTCTATCTTACGTATCTCTATAGTAAGTAGTTTATCCGCATTTCTTTTGGAAGACCTTCAGGGATCCCTGGTGATCAAGTTTGGTCCTCCCTTTTATCTGTCGTGTGCACTTTCACTTCACTTTTCTCTGATCGTAAATTATACATGATGCACCCTTAAATGGATAATATGAAATAGGAATTAAATAAATAACGGTTTACAACCTTAATGTATGTGCGATCTCCACCGCAGTTTCAGCGAGAAAGTGTCCAAGAAAAACTGCTAAAAAAAATCCATAAAAGTGACTCAGCTGTTATAGTTGGTTGCTGTTTGTATTCTATATTATTGTTTCTTCTTCTCTGCCACCAAACAATAACTTCTTCCACCTTGATTAACGCAAATGCATTTTTATGTAACAGCTTGTTTTTAAATGGACAACTCCGCTTCCATAATTGGGCGTTGAATTATCTCCACCGTACAATCAGCTCCATCACTGTGCGGTTGTATGATGTCGTTACATACCTTCGGGATCTTGCTTCTTCAGATGTTTTCTGAAACGATCACCATCCATCCGTTTCGCCCAAGTTTCATGCTTTTTACGTGACCCGCCATGCGGGATACAAAACGTCACGGCCAAACGGCACTACCGAACCATCCCATTCTTACAAACGAAACTCAGGTCAAGCGAGCCAAAAAAGTACAAACGCCCTCCGACCTGCAGAGACAAAACGCCCAACCACCCACTGAAACATTCAAAAAACTACAAAAGGACGACCAGCACGCAGCACAACAAAAATTCCCTCCCCAGCACACCACCGTCCAAAAAAGGCAGCCCCAGATAAACGGCGAAAATCGCCTTCAACCTGAAGGCGAATGTCAGACTTCACCGCCTCCAGGACTGCCTGCCAACTGGCAAATTTCCCCATAAAAACAACATCACATCTATTCCTCCAAACAAGTTTTTTCACAACAGAACAAACACAAATAATACGCTGCAACACAGCAACAGAACAAACTGGAGGATCTAACCCATATAAAACAAAGCCTTGTCCTAGCGACCAGGAACGGTCTCCCGTTAAACGGTCGGTCCAGGTCTAAAACCACTCCCACAAGCTTAAAACAAAGGAACAATGCCAAAAACATGGGCAGTACTCTCTAAGCTGTCACAGCCGGTCCTCGGGCATAGTCCACCACCCAATCGCCAGTGATACCTTTTCAGATTGGTCACCAAGGCACCGTGTGCAATTCTCCATGCAAGATCACGGAGCCTGCAACCATTCAGCCTTGAATGCACCGAACGCCATACTTCGGCAGGATGACGTCCCTGTACAAAAATTGCATTCAAGGCCCTATCCCGCAAAGAACTGTGAACGAGGGCCGGCCGTGACAGGTCAACAGGGGCAACTTAATAAGAGCGGAGCAAATGACACGCACCACTCTGCTTGGTGTACTACTATGCGGTTCTATGTTGCTAAACAGCGCCGGAACCCATCGACGCAAGTGCAACCCGCCCCAAAAACGTACACAATATGAACAAGGCAACCCTGGGTCAGTTACCGCTACAAACAATTACTTAAATAACAAACATGTTAATTTACTTCCCAGATGAACTACCCCTAGTCCCCCCTTCTCCAGTTTTTGGTACAATACCGCCCTCTTGACAAGCTCTGTACCACCCGACCAAATGAATAAAAATATCGCTCTCTCCAACCGCACCAGGACGCGACGCGGAATTAGGTACACCGCGCCCGGGTACCACAAGATGGGCGAAACAAAACGATTAATAACGGTGACTTTCCCCAAGATCGAAAGCCAGCGGGTGCCAAAGGTTTCGAGCCTGCTCTCAAATACCTCAGCCCTCTCGTTCCAGGTGACATAACAAGGTGCATCGTAGCCGAACCATATACCATTAATTTTGATATTCTGATCCGACCACGATGCACCGAATGGCAAATCTCCGTATTTTCAGCTACCAAGGCGAAGGCCCTTTGTCTTTTCCGGATTCAACTTCGCCCCGGTAGCTCTCTCAAAGATAGATAAATCCTGCGAGAGGGCACGAAAGGAGCCCAGACTCGAACCAACACATGTGACGTCATCTGCATATTGAACGCATTTCACTTTGGCACCCCCTGGCACAACGAATGGAATAAGTCTGGAGTCCCTTCCCAAAAGACGAGAGAGGGACTCGGTAAACAAAACATAACGTAATTGAGTAAGGGCACCCCTGGCGCACCACCCACTCTACGTTAAAAACCTCCGAACAAAACCCATTTACGATAACAGAACTAAAACTTTCCTGATACAAAACAGAAATCCATTTACGAAAATTTGGGGGCAAGTTAAACGTCTCCAATACATTCATTAAAAAACCGCGATCCACCATGTCAAAGGCCTTCTGCTGGTCAAGAGAGACCGGTGCACATGGCAGATCACGCTCAATAACAAAGTCGGTCAAGTCGCGCATCAACCACACGTTCTGCTGGATGCAATGACCCTTCACTGCACAAGTCTGGAGATCACCCACAAGATGCGGCATAGCCAGTGCAAGGCGGTTGCACAAAGCCTTAGCCAGCAACTTGTAGTCCACATTTAACAAGGCGATCGGACGCTTGTTATGAGGATCCAAGGGGTCCCCAGACTTGGGCAGCAAAGTAATCATGCCCAGACGTTGACTTTGGTTTAACAGTCCGTTTTGGAAGGCGTCCTCGGAGACGGCTCTGATGTCGGGTCCTATTATTGCCCAGAAGGTTCGGTAGAACTCTCTCGGAAGCCCGTCCGAACCCGGGGACTTGCCATTCTTCATCTTCGAAAGCGCCTTCCAAAGCTCAACAGTGCTTATTCCGCTCCCCAAAATATCATTGACATCGTGGGGAACAGTTTTTGTGATTCCCCTCAATAAATCGGCCTGTGCCGACAAGTCGACATTGCCACGCGTAAACAAACTCGAATAATAATCTTTATATACGCGGACAATGCCGTGAGGGTCACTAACCACGGTCCCATCAGTAGCGCGCACAGATGGGACGCGTCTGTCACCCGCCGATGAGCTAACGGACTGGTAAAACCTCAGTGAAGGGCGCTCCTCAGCTTCCACCGCTTCTACACGGGCCCTGACGCGGGCACCGTGGTACTTTTCGCCAAACTTCACCTCCGCGCACAGCTTCGATAATTTTTCTCTTCGACGCCGTGCGCGGGTCACGCAATACTGAATTGCGTAGCGTTTGATGCGCAACTTGACATCATTCCACCATTGGGATGTAGAGGCAAAGGCCGGCTTCAATGTTTGCCATCCTTTGTACCTGGTTTCGAAACCTTGGCGGAACTCAGCCTCGCCAAGAATCCGACAGTTAAGCTTCCATAGGCCCCGCCCGATCGGGAAAATGGAAGGCAAAACAAAACGTGCTACAACAGTGTCATGGTCAGAGAGCGGACAGCTCAGCGTCTCGCAAGCCGAAAATTGAAAACTTACGGGCGCATACATTCGATCTATCCTGGAGGCATCTTCTCCGTTAGGCGCTCACCCACGTATACGTTAAAAGGTGTGCCGAAGTAAAACTGTCCAGCTCTGTGATCCCAGCGTCAGGACTAGCAGACACAGAAGCCCCGAGTCTGTCAAGACCCGAGTCTGGGACACAGTTAAAATCTCCGACCATGACACATGGTGCACTACCAGGTACAAAGGAAGGCAGCGTGTTAAAAAATCTCGTCTAGCAGAAGGCCGATTGGGAGCATACACATTGCAAAGGGAGATGTTACCCTGTGGATACTTCAATAGAATGCAAACCAATCGGCCCTCGTGATCCGTCTCCACCCTAGTGGCACAACCCGCCTGACGAGGTGACAGAAGGATGACAGTGCCACAGGATGAAGACGAACCAAACGAAGCATGCAGCCCACCACCCCACTCATAAGCCCATAGAGAAACATCTTCTTCCAAAATATGTGTTTCTTGCAGGCAAACGCAGTCGACCTCCATTGACTTACAATATTGGAAAATGCGACTGCGCTTGCGATGATCCCTCATGCCATTCACGTTCAAAGTGGCAACTGAAAATGTATGGGCCATGAGGGCAATGGGGCAAAACTACGCCGACGACGATTCTGTGAGCTTCAAGCGCGCTCTAGACGACATATCGTCGTCCGAGTCGTCACTTGAGGCCGACCTTTTTAGAGAGGGTTCCCCCATCTCGTCGTACCAGCTCGTCCCAGTGGCACGTTTCGGCTCGATGAACACCGAGTCTCCGGTGTCGCTGTCAGACAGAGCCTCCGGAGACCCGATGACCACCGAGTCCCCGGAGTCGCCGTCAGACAGAGCCTCCGGATCTGGCGATACCGGCGGCGGACTGGGGACGGAACTGGACGAGTTCATGGGGGAAGCTGGTGGAGACTTACTCGGTGCGGGCACGGGGTTGGGGTCTGCAACGACGGGGGAGGGTGAACCAGGTGCGGAAGGTGATTCCTCACCTGGTTCCCCCTCCTTGCGTGAAGCTTCCTTCGAGGCAGTAGGTGCATCGGAACTTGGCGCCTTTGCCTGACCCCCACTCTTTGTCATAAAGACACTCCTTCCCACAGAGTGAGCACAGAACTTCGCTTGGGAAAGCAGAGGTATCGTGCCCAAGACGAAGGCAGCGCCCACACTTTTTGTTCGGGCAGCCCTTGGCTTCGTGCCCGGTCTCCCCACACCTGAAACAGGTACGGGGCTGACCGGGGTAACGCACGTGAGCTTTATGCCCGGCAATAAAAAGGAAGGAGGGAATGTCCTGCTTGAGGTCGATCCGAACCTGTCGGTGCCCGTTCAACACCCCAGGGGCCTGTGCGTAGGAGCACATTTTGAAAGCCTTGACAGCCCCAAACCGACCTAAAACAGTTGCGACAAGTTCCTGACGCACCTCTAATCCTACGTGGATGACAGTGACCCATACGGAACGTTCGTATGGAGTAACTGTCAAACCATCAACCCCACTCAGCAACGTGACACCCTTCTGCCGGGTCACGTCACTAGTAAAACGCAGATCATACGTATTACGACCCTGGAGAGCTTGCAAAGCATCAACCTCTCCAGGCACAAGAACACCCTTACTCTTTAAAATACTAAAAACTTGCACCGGTGGAACCGCTTGTTCACCGGTGAAGGTTAACTTAACAATTTTTGAATCACGGCGCGATGCCATGATACCGAAGGTGGCTAGGCCACAGAGGAGTAACAAGAAACAAAACTAAAGACAGGTTGGTTAAACTACAAACGATAACGATATACGAACACACGAACACAAGCTACCACACCCGCCTGGCGGGAAGTATAGCACAGTACAGTACAGTAGAGTAATGAAATAGCTGTATCAGATGGAGAGCGAGAGCGAAAACACGTCTGCACTCCACCAGTGGTCTGTTTAACTTGTGCTGACTGTTGCTAAGCTGCATGCTGAGTCATTTGTGAAAAGGTGTAAATAGTGAAGCATTCATTTAGTTTCGTTTAGGAAAAGTAATGAAAGGCTTAAAAGGGGGGATGTGGTGTAATCTATTAAAAGTAAAAGATGTATAGCGCCACCACCGGGAAGATGAACGTGGCGGCATCCATGTCTGTACGATACTTGTTAAACGTTTGTAAATAAAAGGCACCGTTTGCTAATACAGGCTTACTGTCATCGTTCCAACGAACAGAGACAACTCTCAGAGGCGTTGAGGAAGCCATAATCCGAGCTTTTCCTAACTGTAACTTTCCTTCGGCCCATTCCCACCTCCATGATGTAACACGTAGAGAATGGTAACATCGTGTCTGCAAATAGCATTTACAAATCAACCGGCGTAAATATACCAGACTCACTTCCAAATGACCAAATCATGTACCATTTAATGATAAATGCTTACAGCCAGGCGTTGTCCCTCATATCTTCTGGGTTATTACATGATAAATAGAATATCTTCTGTCCAAAACATTCACAGATTGTATGCAGTTGTGCTTCATATCTTCCCATACACGGACAGACTATAGAGAGCTATGTATACAGAAAGACAGCACGGGCGCAGCCCTTTTTTGGTTTCTGAAGGGGGGGGGGGGGCGGTGCAAAGTCCAATTTATGTCCCCATATTCAGACACATAGCGGTGTATCGTAGTAAGGGAAGAGGTGTCCCCCTCCCTTTTAGAATAATTTTGTTTTCGAAATGGGCTTATCTGCAAATGGTGGTATCGTTCCCTTTTTCGTGTATTAAATTTTTTTTGGTACAAAACAACGAAAAAATAATGTGCGCGCCTGAGCAGTCGAAAACCATCCGGTTATATCACATATTTAAAATAAAATGTATATGAATATATGGCCACTCAGAGAGACACTGCCCGCGCGCGAAGCGTACATTTTTTGTGATAGTGCTCCCTGTTTTTCACCGTCGCCTGTCGCGTCCCCAACAAATTATGCCCCTCCCACCCCCAACCCCCGCTGACTAAGACACTGATAGACCGACGGTTAGGCGGAGCAGATAGAGGAATAAATATAGACGGATGCATGGTACGAACCAATGAATAAGGTAAAACTATACTTTTGGAAATGTGTTCACATGCATGATTATCAGCAATTATGGTCATGACATTTAACCTGATTGTTGCCGTGTCTGATAGATAGAAATTAATTTGCAAGCCATTATCATACTGAAACTCATAATCTTCTTTTAAAAAGGAAGATGCTGTTCAATATGGGATTGAGTTACACGACGTGGGTCATAGAGAATTGGATGAAGAAGTTGAACACAGCGTAGCTGTTCCACACACAATGTCGCTTTCGGAAGTACAACAAAGAACACTAACTACGAACTTCAGACGAGATGAGAAAGTAGCAAATAATGACGAACAGGAGGTTGCTTATTACATTGCTGTGAGAGAATATGTGCAATCACTCTTGTAAAGCACTGTAATCAGAGGATGGTCCATCTGGAATTAATTTATATATAATACGTTAGATAGGCCTCATTACCACAGAAAAAACACAGAAATGTATTTCACAGACGCCTCCACAAAATGTAGGCCGAGATTTATCTGCCACTATTAACATCTGTTCTTATTACACTAATTATTATCACCGAGAGCGCTTTACTAATAAGTTCTCTCAACATTCTGTCAATAGCACCCTGTTCACGATACATTATGCGCGTCACATACTGTCGTATCTCCTTGTTAAAAAGACTTCCTAATTCCGTTGTATCTATTCAATGACTCAACCATGTATTTCCATACTAAACATTTACTTATTTCTGTCAGATATCAGATCAAAATGTACAAAGGTTTCGTTTGACTTCAATTTTTTTTTTTTTGGGGGGGGGATGTGGTTTTGTCTTTCACTTTTCCACTTCCCGTTGTTACTATACTGTATTTGTTACATGAAGAAACTGAACACTATACAGGCTGTACCCGCTGTTACGAAGGGTGGGGTCCATAATTTTTCTGACGTCGTTTCAGGCAAGGGATCTACTTTATTCGTGTTTACAACTTTGCGTGCAATATAAAATGTAATCCGTTTGAAGAGTAGCTCCTGTGTTATTAAGTTTCCATGGTAACATTGGCTATGGCTCTTTCAATCATTTACAATCCATATTAGGACATGTGGGTAAGTATACACAGTAACTTTTATCTTTGTCCATTACTTTGACCCGAATGGAGATGTGTGTTTTATTCAATTAAGGACAAAGTCCCACACAATGACACAACGACACTTTGACTAGAAGTATCAAGTAATGAACCAACTTGAGCTTAACTTGTTCAGTGAAATCTTGTACTATGTGCTTATCATGACTAATGATGATAACCTTCTGAAAAGCAGCTCACACCATGCAATACAAAAAAGGAGAAAAAACAGTAGTATAACTATTGATTTTTATTTTGGTATCCTGAGAATTGACGGGTGAGTGGTTAGCCTTCTTAACTCCCTCATCTGTTTACTACCCTCACTAATCCGAAGAATATGAAACATATTGCTTATGATAAATTTCGAGTTTAAAGAGGCAATAATAAGACTTAAATTTACAAAAATGCTGTTGTAATGCAAACAATTGTAAAACAATTTTTTTACACACATAAAAAATAGTTTCAAGCAGAACTCTGATGCCCCCACCCCTACCAACAGCAAGGTATTTGGGCCACTAAAAGAGATGTCTAACTGAGCCCCTTGTCTGCCATTAGCACTTGCTGAAGTCAAAAGGCACCATATCCCATCCCCATCCGTCCATTACATAAGCCAGCACTATGGGTACAGTATAATGTATGGCAAATTACAACTGGTCGACAATGAGCCAACTTAGTTAATTGTCATTCAGGCAATACTCATTGATATGCATCACATAATATCCCCCCCCCCCCTTTCACCTTAAAAAGTCACATATATGTACAGTACACAACCTATCAGTTGACACCTGTCATTTATATTAGATATTCTAATCAAAGTTTTATGCCAAAAATACAGTATTTAAGTCCAGCTCACCATGCATATTACTTAATTGGAACCCTTTATACGATGAACACTTACACACTTGCAAACATTAAAAGTGTGCCAAATATTTGCCCCCTCCCCCTGGTGCACCTACATGAAATTTGTCATGTCCAAACAAAAAACAATGCAAAAAGGCAATGTGGTTACAATGATGTAACATAAGCAGTGTTCTTTATGAACCTGACATAATATATAGTGAGAGTGTACAACATACTCGATCTTAGTAAAGCAGTGTGATGTGACAAACAATAAATTCACAATGACACATGTTGTCCTGAAATGATTTTTGACCTCTACAACAGTACTAACTGTGATACATCAACATACTAAATATTACATCTGTCCTTTTTGAAATATTGTGTGAAACATGGTTTTCACAATTTGACCACTGGTAAACTCAAACGATCATTGACCTCCGCCCACAACATAAGGTTTTTTTTACTCAATGTGGTACAATTACATACCAAATATGCGATCTGTCCAAGCTTCTCTTGCCAAATTATGTTTAGTGTAGAGAGACAGGTAAGAGGTGAGTGAATTAGTAACAGTTTGGCATTTGTTGACTTCAAATGACCTATTTGACCTCCATCAAACACAATAGGTTTCTTTTACTCAATGTTACTCATCTTCTTACAAAGTATGAGATCTGCCCAAGCTCCAATATTGAGATATCGTGTTTACAGGGTTCTCACAATTTGACCTCCGATGAAACCAAATGACCTTTCACCTCCACCAAAAACTGTGGTTCATATATATAATGAATATGAGATATGCCCAATCTTACCTAATTGAGATATCGTGTTTATAAGATTTTCAAAATTTGACCACTGGTGACACAAAATAACCTCCAAAAAAAACAATAGCTTACTTTTACTCAATAAGTCACCCCTACACACAAACTATGGGTTCTGTCTCAGCTTGCCTTCTTGAGATACTGTGTTTACAAGGTTTTCAGAATTTGACTGATGTTGACCCAAAATGACCTCTAACAAAACAATAGGCTTCTTGTACTCAATCAACGATGTACTCAAATATGAGATCTGTCTAAGCTTCTGTCATCATGTTAAACTAGCTGGACGTCACAGACACATACATACACACCAGCATCATGAATGCATAGATTATCATAAAAACTAAAAAATAATTTTCACTTCTTACTTATAATTTATATCATTTTACCTCCAAAATTCTGCTGAAAACCTCAGAGTTTCAGTTTGCATTTCTGCAATTTGCATTCTGTGCCCACCACCCAAACCATTTCTCCCATTTTGCTACACCGTACCCCAAACCATCCCGCCCCCTTTATCAACTAAAAGCAGTTATATTTCTTTACACTCTACTCCCACACCCATATACATGCACATGAAAACAAGTGAATACATAGGCTCCTCATATGCATAGGAACAGAAACAAAAGATTAACACACATTTATGTCATGCTAAGGTTCACCGAATCCAGCAGCAGATAAAGAAAATAATTCATATGAGTTATGGATCGGGAGTTTTAAAATGCAGGCACAGGTGTGGGCTTTTGGGAACTGGGATATCTGGCCTTCATTGATTTCTGCATCGTGAAGAAACTGCAGCTGAGGACTTGACTGAAATCCTATCGCTGGAACTGTGTCCAACCCAGTGGCCAAAATTAGGATGTCCCTATGAGATATCGTTGACTGTTTGTCTACTTAAATAGAACGTAAAATGAATAATAAAATGTTTAACATTCGGATACACCAACCATAATTCTTTCTTGGAGTACAGTCGGAATAGATTAAAGATTGTTGTTACTATGGAAAGCTTAAGTTGGCGATTAGTGCAAAAAGCTGACATGAGCCCATTCAGTTCCATAGAGATTGTCAATGTGAATGTATGTTATCTACTGTCGTACTTTGCAGTGTTCTTAGTTGGGAAAGGGTACAGGTTATGAGAAATGTTTGGTTAATTGTGTGCACGGGGACATTGCATTCATTAATACAAAGGGGTTTACATCAGCTTTATCTGAATAATCAGCATTGACTCTTTTGGCCTTGGCAAGGAATCACAATTTTAAAGCAGATTGTAAAAGTAACCTGGCGGGATAGCAGTGGTTTTGGATGGTCTACTGACAGCATGATTTATTTAAACATACTTTAATTGTTTTGCATTCTTCAATGGTAGAAACATAGCTTTTACGGACAGTAGTGAATACAAACAAAATCATACAATAAACAAACTATCAGTGAACAAGTACGAAATAAAACTAAATAAGCAGAACCAGAACAGTAACAGAAGCAGCACAGAGAGCTGCAAGTGACAGATCACACACTGTGGCAAAATTGCTTTGCAAGCGAGTTCAACAAGTGTATTGCCTCAGGTAAGCAAGAATCGCGGAATCTGGACGTTTTAGTATGGGGCACCGTGTGCTTTTTACGTGCAAAGAAAACGGACACGGACCAAAGGTCAACAAAACCAAAAACAATCCCAGTCTGTTAAACAACCAGCAAAACCCAACCGAAAACCCACAAACAGAAAACCTCTCACCAACCCACAAACGTATACAATGCAGCGTTGAACGTAACGTGAAAAGGACACGGACCAAAAGGCCAACAGAACCAAAACAACAAAGCTCTACAAACCAGCCCCAAAAAGCCAACTCCAAACCACAAACAGCTTTGTACACGCTGTAGCGGTCGTACAACGATGTGTTGAATAGTATTGAGTCAAAGGCCCCCCATATTCACAGGTTGAAAGGTTATGACAAAAATTTTGCAAACAAAGCTACTAGATGGCGCTATCATTGTTTGCATATAACGGTAAACTTTAAGAAATGTGATAGCGCCGCCGATTTCTTGTACGCGAGCCCGTCTTTAATGTTTACTGTAGATGACACTTTAATTGTCATAGTGAAATACAATGTTATTGCGCAATGCCAGTTCCCATACAATACATTTCATTTATTCTGTATTGCATGCCAAGTTTCAAATTGTACAATAAAAATTCCTTTCATCTGGGTCTGCAGTTCATCAATATCCATTCTACCACCAGTACATTTGTGAGATATGCAGTACAAATTAGTCTTCATTAATGCAACATTTTAAATAGCACAATTTTACGATTTTTCCATTTATAAATTATATGCCACTTTTTTAAAAGGAACACTAATGATTCATCTTCATTATTGCCAAATCACTGGCCCTTGTGGAAGATTTTGGACATTTTATTCCTGATACAGCTATCCATTTCCTTACTTGTTCAGAATGCTGTAACTCTCACATTTGATCAAATGTTTAAAACATTAAAGATGAAGGTAATTTAAAGTTCATTGTAATTGAAACTGCATCTTTTTCTACCAAATTGATCAATCATTATAATGGATCATGACAATGTCTGTTGACCTGCCTGAACAATATATAACCAAAAGTTTAAAAATTGGGATATAGTACGTATGATGATGGGACAGTTTGGAAAACAGAAGGGTGTTATTTTTGGGAGGAGAATTTTCATTGTTTCATTATAATATGCATTATGTCATGGAGGAATAATATAGAGTCAGGGATAGTTGGGAGGAAAGCTTCATGAATTCATTTCTCTTTTTGGGGTATAGGAGTGCAGCTCCAGAACTGTTAAAGGATCCGGATGATCTCTGTTTAAAGTTTTAGATTATGAATTCAATATGAGGGGGTTTAACCATCATCAAAATAAGGTATTTATCTTATATAATTCTTTCGGGTCCATGTTCCCCCACCCTCAACCCCAAAAAAAGGAACTATTGTTGCTCTAGAAGAAACAGACGGCAGCCTGTCAATAACTGTCCTCACCAACGATGGCGACTTATCACTGTGTAATTTGCCAACTGCTCAAACTACAACGCTCCTGAAAGGAACACTTCAAGAAACACTGCAGCATGTTAGCGAATATTTTTTTTCGTTAGAGAAGTTGGCACCTGCATCTTCTCTCCCTTCAACATCAGCCAGTGGCACTACCTCGAAACGCTCTAGCACAAAGATAGTTTAATCTAAACTTTCCTATAATTTACTTCTTTTCTTTCGATTCTTTCTACTAATTTCTTCTTCCAATGCCTTACCCTCAACCAGAAGAATATATGCAACCTCAACTACATTGTAAACTTGTAAATTCTGGCCAAGAAATGCTAAGCCTGTACCTTTTTATTCTTATCAGACCAAAGTCAATTTCTATCAATTAAATGAAATTTATCAATGTTTTGGGGACTCATAATTCATACCATGTGGTGGGCTTAAGCCCTTAGGACCCTTCAACACAAAGAATTTCAAACAACAGTAGAGCCTTGTGAACATAAATTAGCAAAAAAAAGTATTTCCTATGCAATATCACCACCACGTTGTTCAATATATTTCTTTAAAATGTAGTATTATATATCAATAACATTATATAAAAGTTTCCAAACTATGAACATTAGGTTCAATAAACACATTTGAACAAAAGAGAATTGTTGAACACAATATTTTAGGTGCATATGATAACAGCCTAAGTTTTTCTAGGACAAATGAAAAAAGTGTGGTGAGATGGAATTTTACATTTATTAAGGGGATACCCCCACAGAAAGACTACAAGTATCACATTCAAATTTTTGTCATTGATAATGAATTTACCTATAAAAATTACCATATTCATACAGCTTTAACTTTGGCTAGGAATGCCCGATTTTCAAAATTACAAAAGATTTGAAGCTATTTTTTGTAACTGGGATGCCTCCATTTGCCATTTGGGTTTAATTTATTTAGAAAGCATTTCATTGGTCTAAATTTTCTTATTTTCTCAATAATTCCCCATCTCTACCAATTCACAGAGCTTCTTACAAAAGCTTTGGGCTGTCAGAATTTGCACACATCAAAGCACGTCTTAGTGTGTTAATCAATGTGAGCAGCTTTGCAAAGGGAAAAACGAACTGAAAATTAAAACATCGTCAAATATGAAGAATAATTCTCCAAAAAGGACTAAATTTGCATCCAAGAGAAGACTTTCAAATAAAAACATTGTGAAAAAGGCCAGGGAGGCATTGAAAGCAAAGATAAGTGGGCGAGTGGAATTTTGTATCATTAGTACAGCGGTTTCTGTGAGTAGTAGTTCTGCGAATTTGGAAAGTGATGGCTGTAATTTAAATATTTTGCCTGTTTTGCGAAAGAAAACTGCAAGTGAAAACAAATTAAATGTAAGTTCTG
Organism: Apostichopus californicus; assembly: GCA_020650975.1. Classification (NCBI taxonomy): domain Eukaryota; kingdom Metazoa; phylum Echinodermata; class Holothuroidea; order Aspidochirotida; family Stichopodidae; genus Apostichopus; species Apostichopus californicus. The sequence goes on from JAIPMN010037630.1 coordinate 24,061, forward strand.
ATAAGGCAAAGGAACTAAGGGCTGAAATGGGACAATGTGATGAAGGATTTCGAATTTTTGATATTGAAATATGATTGTTGAGGATTGTGCGTGCCCAAGTTGCAAAGATTGTTAACTTAAGGAGAAGTCAGAGGAAAGGGTTTGAGCAATGGTTTTTTTGCCATGCATGTGGTTATAAAAAACGGTACTATACATCCAAACGAGTGGAATCTGAGAGGAATGGGAAAGGTGGTGCCTCGTTTGAGGTCAACGCCCGCTTCACACTAGCTATGCGAAATATGGGGAAAGTGTACTCTGATCTTCGTTCTTTCTGTGGTAATATGAATATGCCCCAACCAATGACTGAGGAAACATACCAGAAACAACATGCCAACTTGTACAATTCAGCCGTGAAGTGTTCACAGGAAAGTATGTCTGCAGCTGCGCTGGAATTGGCTCAAGAGAATGCTGATGTGACAGTTATAACAATAATGATAGATGGCACGTGGCAGAGGCGGGGTCACAGTTCATTGAATGGCGTCGTTACTTGTATTTCAATGGACAGTGGTAAATGTTTGGATTGGGAAGTATTGAGCAAGGGGTGCGATATGATGAAACATAAGGACAAAGAATCACCTGAATATATAGAGTGGCAACTATCACATGGTCCAGTTTGTAAGAAAAGTTACGAGGGTTCAGCTAACAATATGGGACCAGATGGTGCTAATAAAAATCTTTGCAAGGAGCGAGAAATTACACAACCTCCGGTACCTTGGTTACGTTGGAGACGGTGACACAAAATCGTTTGACAATGTCGTAGATTCGGATCCCTACCCTGGACATACTATAAAGAAAGAATGTGTTGCTCATGTACAAAAGCGCATGGGCACACAACTTCGAAAGCTTAAGCAAAAGAGCGGAAATTTAAAACTCTCTGATGGAAAAACGATGGGTTGGCGGGTCGCTTGACTGCAAAAGGAAATCGACAACCTTCAATTGTATTATGGACTGTCGGAGACGGTCGCTGTGACTCTCCTGGTTACTGCGCAAAATATTGCAGCTACACATGAATGGAGTCCGAAAAAGTTGTACACTTCGGATTGGTGCAAGTATCTGAGACCGGTTCCTCTGTCAAAATAGAGGCTGTTGGATTTACCAGATGTTTTTCTAGGGCCCTTCTGACAGGCATGTGTCAATCAGGAAGATAATCATGGTGTCAAACACAATTTTTATGTTTTCCACTTAGCCAAAAGTAGTACTTCAAAACTACGAAAAAGTGACAAGAAAATGGGGAATGTCTGGTATTGCAGTCGAAATTGTCGAAAAGATCCCTCAATGTTATTCGAAATGTGGATGTCTCTTTCTCACCACATAACAGGTAAACATTCTTGGCATGATGATGAACGTTTTCAGACATTCAAAGAATGTTGCCACCAACCTATTGATACAGAGATCAGTCGCCGCAAGAGACGGTTAGTGGAGGGCTCGCCTGCACATAATGCTCTGAACAAAATTATATTAAGGAAACGTCTATTGAAGGACCTCAAATATTTGGCATAATTTAAGCATACTGGGTTAAGGCGTCGACATCGGCGTGGGTCAGTGGTGGCGCCAACGTTGATAGCATCGCAGGCCGCTGGTCATTCGATGGAGGAGAAGGGAGCTGGCAGAGGTGGAACCAGAGAAGTTGGTGAAAGGTGAAAGTGAAAGTTGGTGAAAGAAGTTGGTGAAAGACACCCCACCCCGTCTGGCGAAGGGATGGAGGAGCTGCAAGAGCAATCCGGGGACCCGGAAAACAGCATCTTTTAAGTGGACGTACAGGAGGCGGAAGCGCACTTCCGTTGTAAATGATCTTGAAACGTGCGCTGATTTCCTAGATCAGCACAAAGCTTTCGACAAAGTCGACTGATCGTTCTTGTAAAGGTTTTGCGTAGATTGAATTTTGTTGAAAATTTTTGTAGATGGATCGGAATTTTGTATTACAATATTTGTAGCCGTTTTTAAGAAAAAGTCGCCCAGGAAAGAACCTGGGCACGAAAACCAAACGACTGATCCGCTCTCAACCCCAGTCCCCTTACATCGGGACTGTGTGATCATCGTCGGGTGTGTATCACCAGTCCCCTCGAAAGGGAACAGATATTACACATGATATTAGCCAAGAGGCGATACTGGTCAACGGTCGGTTATTCGGTGATGTTCTTATTAAGAGAGGGATTCGACAAGGGTGTCCCTTCTTATATTGTATGTTTTGTTTATCGAGCCTCTTGCTCGCTACATTTCTCCGTTTAGAGGTATCAGGGGTCTCTCACTCCCCATGGTAGCGGCGGCAAAAATGATCAATTTCTACAGTATGCTGACGACGCCGCGTGCGTTGCTAGTTGCCATGGAGATGTGGGAGTTTTTTAATACTATTGATTTGTTTCGTAGAGCCACAGGTGCGTGTATTCATTTATCATTCGTGCTTCTATGCTTCATATGTAGTTCCACTATAGCGCCATCCCATGATCTGTGAATTGTCCAGCATTTTTATCAGAATGCGTCCTTAAGTTACAGTTTATACGTTAAATTTCATTGTTTTAGAAGCCATTTCCAACACGTAGAAGGGGCTTGCCAATATGGCAACCCCTAGCCCATCAGAAACCCTGCACCTCTCCACCCTCGACATTAACGATTGGATTCCGTCAGCCAACACCAAGCCAACTACTAAAAAGACATTCCAAGCAATTATAGTTTCTGAAAATCTGAAACAACACGATGAAACGCGCAAAATTAATCAATGAAGAAAACCAAATGCACCTATAACAAACATAAACGGTCTGCGAAGCTATGACATTCTCCTACAACCCTGGACACAAAACTCTAAAATAGGCAATCCTACAGCAAGAATCTCACCAAAAAAATCAGACAAAAGAACTCCGTGGAGGCATGCGGTATCTACCCAGAGGTAGAAAGAAAAGACAGCAACATCCAAGACCAAGAATACTCCCCACTAATAGTCGTGCTACCAACAACCCCCAAAATCCCTCTTAAACAATGGCCTTTACGTAAACACAAAACACAATAATACAACCAACAACCCCAAGTCAATCAATGCTTCAAATGCCAAATGTTCGGACAGGTTAAAGAAGCCAAGCTTAAACATATCAAAGTTTGTAATTGAAATGATACAAATGTAACCTCCAAAAAGCCAAAATTAACGTTAAAACCGACGACATAGCCAGTTACGCCACTGTGTTGGCACTCAAACACCTTAACATAAACATCCCTGGTTACCAAATTTTCAGAAATGTCTCTCGCCAGGATTGGGGATGTTTTGTGAGTTCTGTCAGGATTTTGACAAAAGACAGTTCGATCGAGTAGTTTGCAATAAGGTACCCTACCCTGTAAGAGGAGTAGGTTGGAAGTATTCAAACGCATAAAAAATGTGTCGCGGACATCGACTCCATCAACAGGAAAGCGGAAGCAAAAGCACAACCTGACATTGCTGCTGAAATAGTACCAGTTGTGTCGCTCGATACAATGACTAAACTTTGTGCATGTTTATATTTTCTCTGGAAAGAGAGAATTGCTCATACCACAAACTATGAACCACTATTGGTTTTCTGGGCGATAAACTGAACGAGAAAGTTTTTGTAGGCCGTAATGCGCATTACATGTACTTATTGTTGTTAATAAGCTTGTAATTATCCATTGCCATGCCTAAGGAAAGTGCATGCCAAACTTTGCATCCTGGTAAAACAAGTGGGCCATGTAAAGTGTCCCTGCAAAGTAAATCTCGCTACTGGCATATTGGTCAGGCACTTCCACACCACGTTCAGTTGGTCATCAACTTGAGAGAACAAGGAATATGATGACTGTATTTGCCAGTCATGTCAGAAGAAATATTCCAAACCCCCAGGAAATGAACTACCCTCCCTCCCAGAGAGGACACAAAAGGTCCCATGGAAGAGAATGTATTGTCGTTTGATGTTCTAGTGCAGACAAAATTCATGAAACAAATTTACTTTCATTGTCAGAAGAAGCTCTAACATCCATTGGTTTAACTGTTGACTTGTCTTCAGCATCACCTTCATCAGTCACTGTTAGTTTGTGTCATAAACATTATTGTGACATACCGTTATACAACAGAAATGAATTTCCAAATAGTTCTTTGCAATATTTTTCTTCCCTTCTTACCCATTTTTAGGAACTAGGTGAAGATGAACATATTGATAACATTTCATTGGCTCATGCAATTAAGTGGGTTGGTGTTGAAGTAATGAACGACAGAGCCATTTTATTACAAGTAGCATATGATATTTATTCAAAGAAAAATGATTACTTGCTTAGCTTCTCACCAGATATTATTGCAAGGAAGAGAAGTTTGCATTCCTTCAGTAATGCAATGAAAGCAGCATTAGGGGAGTGCGTACTATTTTCTTTTGTTCCCAGTAAACCAACATTACTGCCACTCTTAATACCTCGCTTTACGAACAGAGATCACATTTAACCAGTGAGGTTGTCGGCACATCCGAAAAGATTCAAGGGGCTTCGGAACATTTCATCCACAGCTAAGAAATAATATCTGAAGATAGTGTGCATGTATTTCTTTAAACACATTTGATTTTGTAAGAAAGATTAAAAGAGTTTACCCTCTTGTATGGCATGAGTGGTAATGAATATGTTTTAAATATAGATTTTTGTTAATTGTTCAAAACAACCAACTATTATATGACTTATTTTGTACCCAAAAAGTCAATTCCACTGGGGCAAAGTCAAAAACATGACTTGACATGACATGACATGTTTTTAATTACCAAGGAAATTCACCACTATTGTAACCTGCAGTTTTTCTACTGTATTTTTGTTTAAAAGATTTCAACAGAAACCCCAAAAGGGAACTTCTCAGTCCTGTTGAGTGTTCAGAAAGTTAAGAGCGAAGGTCATATGGGTGTCATCTTGGGTAATTCAATGCTGTGTGTGCTTTTTACGTGCAACGAAAACGGACACGGACCATAGGTCAACAAAACCAAAAACAATCCCAGTCTGTTAAACAACCACCATAACCCAACCGAAAACCCACAAACAGAAACCTCTCACCAACCCTCAAACGTATACAATGCAGCGTTCAACGTAACGTGAAAAGGACAGGAACCAAAACAACAAAGCTCTACAAACCAGACCCAAAAAGCCAACTCCAAACCACAAACAGAACCCCCCAACCCATACTATGTAACGACCACACAACCCCCCCCCCCCACCACCTAACAACTAACTCACTCCAATATTCATCCGGGGTACGCCGTCCTCATAGTAGACGACAGGCTTGCGCATTACCTGCGAAGTTTCCCAATATGGGTCTTTTCAGGCGCCTGGCAGTGTCCCCCCTTTTCCTACGAGGTATCAGAGTTCTTAGCTCCTTGTGAACCTTGTTCGAGTGGACCTCCCTGTCAGGAACAGGGGGTCCACTAGCAAGCATCGTGTCCGGTATAGAGGAAGCGGCTGCGGGTAGGGTGGAAGGGCCACTCGAGTCAATGAGATCAGTGGCCTGTTTCGTCTCGTCAAACCAATCGGAGGACTCCTTAGCCTAATAAGGCTGTAGTGCAGTCCTCCATTGGCGAGTCAGAATCTGGGCCACTTAATGTCTCTTGGGCCGGTTGACTCGGGGCCCGACTAGTATCACCGATAGCGGGCGTAGCTACCGGTGAACCAGTACAAGCGGCATCCTGCGCCGCATGCCACTCCGTTAGTACCATCTCCGCCGTTTTGTCCTGCTCTGCCTCAGTGGGCAGGCTGGCAGTCTCGGCAAGTTCGATCAGGGGAGAGGTCGGACACGAAAGGGGGAACAAAGCCTCCACCGGGGCGCTAGTGTCGGACACTGGGGCGATGACAGGAACATCAGGTCGTACGGTGTCAGAGGCCGGGACGGGGACCGCTTCAACCACGCCCGTAGCCACTCTCGCGGCGTATGAGCGGTCTGGGCATAAACGGGCCAAATGGCCCGTTTTCCCACACGAGTTACACACCATATCCCCTTTAGACTCGGCCAGGGTATGCCCAACCTGTAAACAGCGGCTACACCGCTTGTTCGGGCACAACCTGGCCTCATGCCCTTCTAGCCCACACCTCCAACAAGTGCGAGGCTGGCCCGGGTATGCAATGTGGGCCCTGTGCCCATTAGCCCACAAGGTAGAGGGGATATCGGACTTTAGTTCGATTCTAACTCGTCTAGTCCCGGTCTTGACACCTTTACATTCAAGGAATTCCGGCTCTTCGTAGCCGGTCACTTTCCCAAAACGCCCCAGTGTCCGCACAACAACCTGTTCAGACATGTCCAGAGGGAGATGGAGGACTGTCACCCACACCGAACTGTCATACGGTGTGACCTTGAGTCCCTCAACTCCCTCCAACACATGGACACCTCGGACGCGGGCAGCCTCCGAGGTGAACCGAACATCAAAAACATTCATACCCCGGAGAGGTTTACGCTGAAGCGCGTCAACCTCTCCATCGACCTTTAAACCAACAGAACGCAAAAAACTTGTCCGGGGACGACCTTAGCCTCCCCCGAAAAACTGAACAATACGATTTTGCTGTCACGGCGAGCCGCCATGACAGCTAGGGGTGTGGCAAGCCACGCACCTACGAAAAACAAAAACCACGCAACAAAGCCAAAATTACACTAAACAAACTACAAACTATTGAAAGGCCAACGTAAAAAAACACAAAGTGTGTGGTCAACGAAAAGTGGAGAGAAGTCGAAAACACGTCCGCACTCCACGAGAACTGAACTGTATAATGCTATAATGCTGTATAATTGTATAATGCTGTATATTGTAATTGTATTGTATAAATTGTATTGTATAAATAAATTGTATTGTATTGTATAAATTGTATTGTATCAATAAATTTGTATTGTAGAAATAAATTTTAATGTATAAAATGTATAAATGTATAAATGTATAAATTTTAATGTATAAAAAAAATATAAAAATTGTATAAATAAATTTGTATATCAAAAAAATTGTATTGTATAAATAATTGTATAAATGTATAATGCTGTATAATTATGATGTTACTATACATGTGTGACATGTACATCACGCTGTACTTATGACTCCCACTTGCCAAGTACTAGCAGCATATAATGATGTTTTCATTCTGATTTTCAGCTGCGGTTGCTGGTAAAGGCAAGAAGATGCCATACAGCAAGCAGAACAGCTTTACAGTGTCTAGACTTCCAGACGGACTGGAAGTGAGACAGACTTCCAGATATGGCACAAAGCAGTTGCGTGAAATATGGGATGCCAGAGACTCTATTATCATATCATTACATAGCTCATAAAATGTCTGCTTGCTATATTATGCTACTTGGGATATATGCAAAGAATCTTTTTCTCGGGGAAGCAATTAAGACAGAAACCCTTTAGTATGGAAGCTCATGAGAGCCATGGTTCTTTTTTGCTTCAAGGACCAAAATCATTAATTGCCACTAATGAGCTTCCGTTAATTAACCATTTATGAGCGTCACCTGTTATAATATGGACTACCGCCCTCAAGCACGGGGAGTTGGTCAGAACCTAAAGACAGATAGCAACCAATAAATCAGAACCAAATAAATCTTCGTCAATCCGTGCCATTATTACATGGTGTCAGAATTGAAAATTCTTTGTGACAATGCAAGGTCTCAAGCCACCCGATGGACTATCTGTAGAAGGAAATCTTTCGGAATCATGGAGAAAATGGAAACAAAAATTCCAACTATATATGACAGCTTCGGGTATGGACACACAAACGCCTGCGGTGCAGTATAGTACACTATTGCACGTTATTGGACGCACATGTTTAACTCTAGATTTCAGTTAACGGGTGAGTAATTTCAGCAGTTTTTAACAGATCTAAGAAACAAAGCAAAGACGTGCGAGTTCGGTTCATTGTATGACGACATGATTCGCGACAGAATAGTTGTTGGCATTATTGACAATTCAGTACGTGAAAGGCTACTTCGCAACAGTGATTTAACCCTGCAAACTGCAATTAACATTTGTAAGGCTTCCGAGGTAAGCAAAGTACAAATGACTTCGCTGTACAGCAAGGATTCAAATGTAGGACTAACAGTAGATGCACTAAGGTCTAAGCCATTTGTAACAAGCCTAGTTCGATGAGACCAAGACCCCAAAACCAGAATTACAACGAATGTGGAAAGTGTGCATGCTATGAACACCACCCAAATAAGTGTCCAGCTGAAGGACAAATTTGCCAAATGTAGCAAGCCAAATCACTTTGCTCGTAAGTGTCGTACCAGAGAAAACAAAACAAACAGGACAGGAAGTCAATTCAATAAGAAGTCACAAGATCAGGTAAATACGGTTGAAGAAAACAATGCCTCATCAGAGTCAAAAGTAGACTATATATTTGTTGATACAGTTACTACAAGAGATAACGAAACAGAATGGCATGTGATGCTCGACATTGAAGGCGAAATGATTGATTTCAAGATAGATACAGGTGCTCGATGTAACATTCTTCCAGTAACGGCACACAAAATGTTATTGGAAAGCAAACAAAAGTCGAAAGTTAAATTAGTTTCTTACTTCGGAAAACGTGTAAAACCATTGGGAAAGTCAACATTATTGTGTGAACACAAGGACAAATTCTATGACGTTGAATTTGAAGTTGTGAGAGAAAACGTAAGACCACTTCTGGGACTAGAGACAAGTGTACGTCTGGGACTGATCAAAAGAGTTGATGCGGTCAATAAAAGCTCTAATATTCAAGAAGAATATGCAGATGTCTTCAAAGGTCTGGGTTGCCTGCCTAGTAAATACCACATACAGATTAAGGCAGATTCAAAGCCAGTAGTACATGCGCCACGACGAGTACCGATAGCAATCCGAGAGAGAGTTCGCGATGAACTGAGTTAAATGGAGAAATTAGGAGTAATCGTCAAAGAAGAAAGACCTAGCGAATGGGTGAACAGCATGGTTACGGTTGTGAAACCAGGACGTGATCGTATCAGAATTTGTTTAGATCCAAAAGACCTGAACGATGCAATTGAACGGGAATACTATCCCATGAAAACCATAGATGAAGTATTTTCACGGCTCCCGAATGCCAAAGTGTTTTCAACACTTGATGCGAATTGTGGTTTTTGGCAGCTTGCAGTCGATAATGAAAGTTTGCGCAGCAAACAATTCCATGCTAATATATTTTATGTGTGTTCGATTACGTGGTATACTCAATTTAATAAACATGTTTACTGGTTCGTTAATATTCTTCTGTCATTTTTCGAGTGGCCACAAATCTATATTCATTACACTATATAAATTGGATCGACATTAAATTTGAAATGCTTTAAGATAAACTTTTAACAGTTCAAATTGTTAAAATATTTTTCAGTTGCAAACAGAACAAATACTGTATAGTTGCAGCTGATGAGAATAAATTAGAAAGTTGATGCAAATATATTTTGATTGCCAGTAGAAAATGATAGATAATTGTAACCAGATAAAGTTGGACAATATACAACTTTGTCTACATTTTTAAAAGTTTTCATCTGGCCCACATACGGATGCCATTAAGAGAATAATTTTTATTTGGTCCATACAAAATTTGCCCAATATAAAATTTATGTAGATTTTATTTAATAAAGAAATGTTGGGCGAAAAAGTATTTTTGTATATCCTTGTCAAATCGGTCAATCAGGATGAGTTTCCCGAGCTAGTGCTTCCTGGCTTGAAGAGTTCTTTTGCATGTGTAATTCCTTGTCCTGAGCAATCTCGAGCCCATTTTACTTCTGACTTGGATGTGCTTGACCTTTCTTCACATTAAGCAACAATTTGGAGAAAAGATTGACTATGTTGTAGTTGCAGGTGATGGAAAAACTTACCAGCTGCTTTGGGTTGCAGATACGGTTTCATTTCTTAAGGCTGCAGAAATTCATTTAATATTAGACCATCCTGGTAGACATGGTTACAACACCGAAAGATAGAATAAGACAGTAATGAAACTGCAGCTTACAAAACAGGGGTCAGTAAAGGATGCTAGTAAAGTATCTGTTGTGAGATTTTTGTTGTCTTGCTGGCTAGCTGTAGCTGGCGGTTTTGAAGGTGAAATGTAGACAAATCTGTCAAGAGGCACCGGATTTCAAGAGTTGGGTTCCATGCTTTCAAAACCTCCTGTGCAACTATTATAATTTACAGCCCTGACAGAGACATTCTTCGCGTTGGCCTTCCCTTCATATCCACATTTCTTAGTAATAAGTCTATTACAGTCCAACAGTCATGGAAGGTACATGATAATTTATTCGCAGATCAGCTACCAAATATTCGGAAATTAACGCAGGTGGTTTTAATTTGTAGTGGATGCGATTATGTGTCATATTTTCAAGTACAAACAAAGCGAGTATTTTTGAAAGCCTTTCAGCAGTTTTGTAACTTTATCACTGGTGGGATATCTGCATGAAGTTTACTACCAACTGGGAGAAGTGGACTTCTTCCATTTTACGGGCTTAGTTTATGTTGTTACCCATGCAGGGGGTTCACACAGGATACTCCATAAGAAGTTTTTTACATCTGTTTTCACAAAGGTTATGACACTACTAGATTATCATATTACTTTTGTTGGTCATTTCCACAGAATCAATGATGAAGCGCTGTGGATGCCTTTTACCGAGGCCCTTCGTTTACACTGGCAACGCTGGAATGTTCCGGTGCCAGTCATTTTAGACTGGTCGGGAAAATTTATGACACTGGAAAATTGTCTGTTATCTGGGATTCAAAAGAAAATACATCACATATTACAGATAACATGTTTCTGAAAGAGGGTTGCAAATGTCGTTGTAAGTCAGTTAGACGAGAAACTTGTGTGGGCCAGGCTGCTCTTGTGTTCAGTGTCAGAATAGATCTGGCAGAGACCAAAGTTTAGGAGATTTCACTGCATGTGTAGAGAGGGAGGATGATGAGTTGCAATCACTTCTGATGAATAGAATGAGGACTGCAGTGACACTGACAGTGACTTAAACTCGAGTGACTTTATAGAACAGGGTGGAAGTGATGTTGAATACGATAGTGATGCTGATATTTACGACGACATTGATGAAGTAGCTACTTAAAGAAGTTCACAGCAGCAGAGGGCGCCGATGATAAATACCGACTGCATCTCGTTTTCAGTACATTTTTGCTGTTTTTCAGTTCCTGTTCTTTATTTTGTTCAAGTTTTTATGACGTTCTTTCGTTATAGCTATTCCCGATTTTACTTCATCTTCAATCTCGCTTGTATTCAAGGTATGCTTAGGCCGTCGCCTATAACACACAAGTATTGTGCAACCCTACATTCCATTCCTAAATCAGGGACGAGCTTCTACGCTCAATAAATCAGAATATTTATTAAATATTATTAGTGTGTAACAAAATTCGGAACAACGGTATCGGCAAAACATCAGCCAAAAGAAGAGGTAAACGATCGGGTAAATTTAGAGATCGTTCCAATTGACGTCATCAGTCCTTTTGGTGATTGCAAGTATTTAATCCAAATCACATGGCAGTTTATAGCAGTCCTGAAAAGTTTAAGGGGGTACACCCACAGGAAATTGGATATTTTTCTTCAAATTTTATACATTCATAGATTTTATACATTCATCATCATCATCAGCAGCCGCTCGATTCTTTCTATAATTCCTGCCTTCAACGTAAGCTCCGCACCGTGCTTGATGACACCGATCACCCGTTACACAGTGATCTCATTGGACGATTCATTGGGCGGAGTGGTAGGATGAGGCCCCCAGCTGCTGGTACAAACCGCTACAAACATACCTTCGTTCCAATGGCTGTCACACATTTTAATAATACTTACACCAGATAGGCAGCGTTTCGTTAGGTTCATTGTGCAATATTCATAATTACGATTCTAATGTTTGATTATTTCATTCTTATTAAAGTAGGCTATGTGCAATGTTTTTAGGGTCACCTTTTAGCGTACTAGACTATAATCTCTTTTCTCTTATGCATATTATCATTATTTTGATCTGTTTAGGAGCAGTATATTGCTTTTTCAGTTTAATTGTTTTCAAAATTTAATATTGATCCTTTCGTTTTTGATCCGTTAGACTGTCGTATAGGTTTTTTTTTCAGTTTTAGGTTTAAATTCCTTTTAGTTTCGATTCTTATAGTTTGACCATTTTCGAGAGTTTTGTTTCCTTTCCCTTCATACAGTTGCAATTCATATTTTTCTTAATAGTTTAAATTCTTATAATCCTATTAAATTAATATGTGCAATTCATAGTATGGTATCCTTTTTGTGTATTTTCATGTATACTATTTGTATTATTCTTATTCCATCTTAACATTGTATTGTCTTATTGCGAGCATTTAATTGCCCATTTTTGGTGCTTAATAAAGTTTATTTGAACTTGAATTTGAGAAGGAAATAGCCTTCTAATTTGCTGTTACATGCGCCATCTATTTGTAAATATGTGTAGGCAACATGTTTAAGATTAATGATAACATTGCATACTTCAAAACGAAATTTCATGAATTAAAAATAAAATAGAATGATTTAGGAAGTTTGAAAACAATTGTTGGAGTTTCAGTGTGCCCAGAATGCAGGGTCTCTAGTCTTCACAAAATCGAAAAGGTGACTGAAAGGAAAGGACTTAGCAATCGTTTGTGCATTCTTTGTCCAGGATTCCAGTATGAGAAAAAGTACTTTACCTCTAAAAGAGTCCAAACTGATACTCTTGTGAAGGGGGTGCCACTTTTGAGGTCCACACCCGATGCACCTTAACTATGAGGACCATTGGAAAAGGGTTAGCCGATATGGACAGTTTCTGTGGGCTAATGAATACGCCTCCCCCGATGAAAGAACAAACAAACGATAAGTTGCACAATGCACTTCTTGATGCTGCCACTTCACAGGCAAGCGAGAGCATGTCTAATGGGGCGAAAGAACTACGTAACAATGACACATCAGACCAGACTATAAAACCCGGGTCTGTGGAAACAACAGCAATGATAGATGGAACCTGTCAGCGTCGTATACATTCATCTATAAATGGTGTTGTGACAGCGATATCAATGGAAAGTGGGCATGAATATATAATTAGATGATCGGTAATTAAAAATTAAACTATAGGCAAAATATAACTCCTTGTTATTGTGAAGATCTACTGAAAAGGAAGAAATATGCCAAGTTTCCTACCTCTTTTAATGGCTGAAATATCTTGTCTAAAATATAGAATTATATTGTATGACCACATTTCATTCGTTTGCCAAAAAAGGGCCAGAAACTCGGGTATGTTATCCAAATTATGAAAATAGTGTATCAGATATGGTCTGGTACACAGGAAAGTAATGTTAATCCCTTAACTATTCTGCAGGAAAAAGCTATTCGTCACATTTCGCAGGCTAAACCACGTGACCACGCCAATCCAGTGTTTAAGATTTCTGGCATTATAGGACAATAGGTGGACTTTCCATCAAGGCCGAGCAAGTAAAACCTGGAACAATATCTCTGATCAAATCAAGTCAATCTGCTAAGGTCTTAATTTAACCAAATCTTTTATTGAATCTTATTGATTATATTATTATTACGTATTTGCTTTAATTCAAATTATCATGTTTATCACGTTATCATGTTTGCAACATGCATGTTTACATCTCACACCACATCACATCTCACACCGATGGCAATCACACAAATATATTGACAGCACAGCACCATCACTGACACAACTTGCAAAAGCTGTAAAGCAGCAATATTATAGTTATGTGCCTGAAGCACCTGAAGAACACAATAGTGATGTCAATTCCTATCAAAGTAAATCTATTGATGGATATTGCTTGTGTTTGGAAAGGATTATTCTATGAAATGCCTTTCACCCCTATTAAATGTATCTCATGCGGAGACCAGGGCCCTATTTCATAAAACTTAAGAACATTCTTATCTTGGACTCAAGAAGAATAATCATTCTTAAGTCTGTAATTGTTCTTAACTTTAAGAACATTCTTATCTTCTATTTCATAAAGCAACTTAAGAAGAATTCATTCCTATCTTTGTCCTGAAATCGTTCTTAACTTTAAGAATGATCAGCATCATTCTTAAGTATGTTCTTAAGTGTCACATGTCAATTAGGCGGGAAATTTCAATCAAAACACATCATTGCTTATTTAGGTGTTTAATGTGGATGCCAATGATGGCTATGTATATGGCTTTTGGGCTGCTAGAAAGAGAAAACCAACGAGCTCTAAGAAGGGAAAGGGTATTTAGGGACAGAACCAACCCACTACATCAATGGACAGACCAACAGCTGCATGCTAAGTACCGGTTCAGTAGACTTGCGTGCATCAACATCATTGATATGCTTCAAGATGATATTTCTTTAAGCATATGCCCTACTTAATATAGGATAGGCTATAATAGGGGTGGGGGTGGTGATGGGATAGCAATCACAGCTACTATAATGGGGGTAACTATAGAAAGGTTAATTTCTGACTGGGAAGGGAAGGGGGGAAGGGTAGAACTACTTGATGCAAGGTTGCCCGACTTCAGACCGTCGTCCTGGGGGAGGGGTCTAAGGGGGTATCCCCTCCCCATTGAAAATTTTAGTTTATATATGGGGGATAATATGCAAAATGGTGCTATCATTTGCCCTAATTTGCACAAATTTTTTGCCCATATCTTAGGTCTTCATAATTTTTTGAGGGGGGAGGGGGGGGGCAGACACCCCCACCTTGTGCGCCAATGGTCGGTACGTTTGTGGTTTTGTTGATTAATTTGTGCCCATTACCCTCCCTTCACAAACTTACTCGTAGCTGTTTACGCAACTAATTGTAACTAATCCGCTTGAACTACAAACAAGTACAGGGGATTTTTGGATTTTGGCAGATTTCTTGGCAGCAGGAGGTTTAGGGTTATTTGTGATGCTGTCCTGGGGGAGGGATCTAAGTGAAGGGGTGTTCCCGGAACGGTTTGCATTGACTTTGTATATGTAGAACTCATTTTAAGCTAGCGAACATGGTAGACCCACCAAATAGCAAAAATAGTACACAAAACGCAGAATTGAAGCTGGCAAACAGTGTAATTCTATCTTCAAAATCATACCAAGTTTTGTACGGTGGAGTATAAGAATCGCAAGATACAATTTGTTAAAGTTGACAAGTCACCGAAACGTTGTAAAAATGGATGATTTTCAGTCAATTAACTGAAACTTGCAAATACTTAGGTTATTCACAGGAATATACGAATAGTCCTAGTTGGAAAATTGAGAAATTCCGCACAACGATTTTTCAATTAAAAAAACACAAAAATATACAAAAATGTTTTCGTGTGCTCCACCCTCTATATATATAGATTTCCCTACAAAAAGATATATAAACATTTATATATAAACTTTTTCCCCCCCTGGCGGGGCTGCCCCCTGTAGGGGCTGACCCCCCTGTTGGGGCTTCCCACCTCTTTAAGATATTTTTGAAAGGAAATCTATTATATTCTACATTTTTATTTGGCAAGAACATTACAAATTAATATAGGATCCTGGAATAGAAATTTTAAAGTGAATTGTAAAATTCTTCAATTATAATGAATATGAACTGACTTTTACAATAGCATTCACGGCAAAAGATATTAAAGGTCAATTCCTCTCGTGGAATGCTTGAGTTATTACAGTTATTATACTTCTGAAGAGACTCAGATCGCACGGCTGAAGTACATGCGATGAATGGGCAGGCAATATATGATGATTTGTTTTCAGCACAGAAGTTTGCAGTCTCAAGGGAGATGTGAGAGCTATGCCCTTCAACTAGCATGATGATAGGGAAGGTGATGTCCTCTCTCTTAACGCTCGGTCAAAACAAATTGGCATTCAATTCGTAAAAAACTTCCGTGTTAATCCAGCCGTTCGAGGATTGTCCTACGCACCATTCCTCTGGAGCACCCTACAGGGGGTCGTAACAGAAGCGGCTGTTCGGGAAGATTAACATAGGCTCCAAGAAAAACCCTGTAGCGTTCATACAGGCCAGGACGGTGATTTGCCTTTTGTCCGGGTTGCTCAACTGGTAGATGTTCTTTGTCTCTCTTGGGGCCAACACTTTCTCCATGCTTCCTGCCAGTGGAAACCCACTTTTGTCACAGTTGAAAATGCGACTACCATCTTTAAGAATGTCCTCCAAGTCTTCCACCGCCTCGAAACTGATATACGCCTTATAGTCTCCGAACCATTTTTCAAGTCGCGACTGTTAACATAGCTCTTTCTTTTCCCATAGTCTCCCCAACTCTCTCCACTACAATCGGGTTTCTCTTCAGAAAGTCCCTCAACCATTGTGCTCCTGAAAAAAAAGATAACAACATTCTAAGTTCGATACATATTTGTTCCTCATATATATATGTTATTGTTAAAACTGGGGTGGCGCCATGATTTCCCAGACACAGGGGCTAAGGTCTCCGACACGGGGTGCTAAGATCTCCGACAGGGGAGCTAAGATCTAGGACAAAAAAATCTAGGGGCACAAAATATCATAAATATATAAACAGTAAAAGAATTAGCCTAGCCTAACTTACGGATGCTAACTAATAGACCTAGTCTAGCCAAATTGTTCAAACTTTTTGTTCAAACGATTTGCCTCAGAAAGTTGTGCAAGTAGTGTGAATGGGTTTAAGAATGCTATGGACAAGCACTTTAAGCATTGTAATCGTGTCTGAGTGTTTCTGTCTTCAGTTTTTTTGCTCTCTCCTATAGCCTAGGGTCCTTGATAGGGACTTGAGTGTCCCTCCTGTTCCTTTTTACTACTAAACTGATCGTCCAACATTTGTTACCTCATTAGGCCTAGCCTAGTCAACTCTAACAACAGTTACTGAGTTAGCCTAGCCTAGGGCATATATGTAATTACGATTCACACATCCTCTGTTTTTGTTGTGAAGTCGAGGTGGTTTGAACATTTCTACTTCAAGACTAATTTAGAGATCACGAGTGTCAACTGTCAAGTCGTGATTACGGTATTCATTTCGTCAATGGTGCGCAGCATTACTTAGGCCCAAGCCTAACTAACATGATTAAGCTTAGCCTATTTGTTACCGTAAGTACAACGGCCCTATGCGTAGCCTCTATTGTAATTAATATGTAGCCCTAACACTACAGTAGACATAGTCTAACAGTAACAGTAACACTACAGTAGGCATAGTCTACACACAGTTACGTTATGGATGCTTCACTCGAGCAGTTTTAGTACAACTTTCTGCTCTAGAAAAACACTTTTTTGATGGTATTTAATAAGACCAAAACTACCCGTGAACAGTTTTATTGGGTATTTCATTATTTTGGATAAAAAACTGCAAAGAAGGAGAGCTTTAGTCATTTACTTACCATTTTTGTTTTTTCCTTTCGTGAGCAAGAATGCGCGTTTACGAGAAAAAATTTCAGACAAAGTTGGCGCTGCAGGTCAAAGGTCACATTCAGCCTCTTTCAAAGTTATAAAAGATACGAACTTTTCATAAATTCTTAAATAATCGTTCGTAACTTAAGAAGATTAATCGTTCGTAAGATACGAACTATTTCTTGTTTAAACTTCTTAAGTGACTTACGAAGAATTATTTAAGAAGATTCGTAAGTAATCTTTATGAAATAGGGCCCAGTACTTCTAGCACAGAGGTTATGAGGGAAACATTTACAGAAAGTACATGTGTACCAAATACCCCAGTGAGGAATTCATATGAGATTTTGACTGATGAAGCTGAAACAACCCATGAGACTTTAGCAAGCCAGAGTATTCAAGTAACTCCAGTGCGAGCCCATAATTCCAATTGTGCAAAAGAAAAGGCTAAACGGAAACTGCTTCCATCTTCATTCACCTCCTCCGAGTAAGAAACTTAACTCCAGCAGTAAGAAATGGCAGGAATGTATTTTCAAGCTGGAAAACGTAACAAATGGCTGTGATCCAAAAGTCACGTTAAGATCTCAGAGTGTATCAGACTCTGATAATGCCTCCATTCCACCGAATGATTTTACCATTGTCAAACAGCAAAAAGGTCCCTTCGTTTAGTTTTGTTATTTGTTGTTATTCAGAATGGAAGGTTGTTTGTTGATATTCAGTTATTAAACTTTATGAATTTGTAAGGCAAACAGTCCAAACCCTGTAAGGCTGCTTAAGAGAGTAAAATATTATGGGTTTGACTGTAGAACAGAAATTAGACATTATGTTTATTTCTCTAAAAGTATTTATTGTTTACTATTCAAATCTAATGTTTGTCAACAAACTCTTCGTCAAAATACCTGCAAAGAGCTTGTAATGTTATTAAACAAGGCTGCCTCGACAAACAATAGTAGTAAGTGGGAATCGCTTTCAGTTCACACAGAGCTAGATGAAAATAGGCTTTATGTTAACATGAATCATTCGTATAGTTTGCTTGATGTAAAAACCAAAAGGATTATACCACTATTGCATGGTCTTAAACGACTTGCGTTGAGTTATGACCATATTGTATATAAGAAAAGAAACGCCCGTGGTCACATTTCATTTCAAGCATTCACTTCTGTAATACTTACACTTCTCAGTGTAAGTAAGCATAAGTTATTTTAGCCAAATGCATATATTCTGAACAGATTTGAAGTGTATTTTTGACAGTTTTGATAATATACACAAGAACTTGCATTGTAAACTGTTGAGGGAGAGGAACCAACCTGCATGGGCATCTAAGCAGAATTTTAGTTTGCCAAATGGCGACACAGACTCAGAGAAAGTTTGAAAAGGAAGCAAATTATATCGAGGCAGAAGTACAGCTGATATTCTCTCAACAATTGAGGCAACAATTGAAACATGAATTTAATGTTATTTTTAGACCACAGCCTGTTACAAAATTGGATATAGGATTGATCCACAGAGGTTAGTTGGCTGTTTGCGTCATTTGTATTTTTTATTACCGGAATGTGAATGGTGGAAGGTGTGGGGAGATGGTAGGAAAATTGGGGGTGAGAAAGGTTGCAGCATTGCTTTGTCATGTATTAATAACAATATGGTATTACATGGCCTGAAGTTCCATAGCCCTTTAGATATGTGGCCACTTTGTATTCGTTATGGGGGTGATGGGCGGTGGAGTATAGAAGATGCAATAGGGTACAGAAGTAGGTGAACCAGGATGGCTTTAATGACTGGATAAGAAAGGAGCAATCAACTAACAGTTGTTCATTCTGTTTGATAGGGGGGTTCAATGTTTCTTCATGCTGTTCATGGAATGAAAGGAGAAATTGCCCCAACAAAACAAATGATTTTAACATGTATTCAACTGATGGTAAAGAACAAAAGCATGAAACATGTTCACGTACTGGTTTCCGGTCTGGTCTCAATGAAAACATTAATCGTTTATTTCATCACACTTTACTTGACAGCATCCACTTATAAGAACAGTATTTGGAGAAGGCAGTGGAAAATAATTTCATTCCAAAGGTAGCGAGATTGAAACAAAATATGATAGAGCACTGTGTTGCTAAAGATGATCTAATCGATTGCAATCCAGATGGGACACTTGAAGATTAAATTGATGCTCATGCTCTCCTTTTACGCTGTTATGAAGGTTGCTGTTATGGACCTTGAATGGAAGGTGTTTCTTCTGATGAAAATAATCGACATTACTGTTGGTAAGTCACAACCCTTATGCTTTCTTTCAACTGAAGGCGGTGAACACTTGCATTAAACAGCGATTTCTAGTAAGGACGCTTTAGTTAAGAAGTTAAGAGAATGCAGTGTACATGTATGCTTCAGTACACCGAGGTGTACCCATTGTAGCTTTTGCGTTGCAGTACGTAAATGATCCCTTCTCAGACAAACTCATTCCTGTTAGATATAAAAAAAAAAACATACAAAGTCCCGACTTATTAAATATTCCACAAATTCTGAAAGCTCAATATGCAAAAGCTGGTAGGGATTTTCTGGACTGGGTTGATGAGGAATTGAAACTCCAAGCTTCCATTATGGCCTCAGACAACCAAATTTCATGCACTCCTCCTCAATTGGTTCAGTACCGGCAGTGTTATTCAGAAACTCAGCAATTTCTAGTAAGGACGCTCTAGTACCCATTTGTACGACTGTCAAGATCATTTTTCATCTCACAGCAGCAAGCACAGGAAGTCACATGTAGTAACCACATACAACAAATATGCTAAGAAAGAATGCCAAGGTAAATATTACAAGACATCACACAAAAAAAGAAGGGGAACAATTGAGACTACGAAGAAGTGACCGACAGTGTCTCATTTCTAAGAAGTGGAGGGAGCTTCCACAATGCATTTAAAGCAAGGGAGAGATATTACAACCATCTTAAGAACCAACTTCCTAAAATATTGTTTTCATGTCAAATACTTCCTTAGAATACCTTTTCTATTCCAACCTTTCAAAAGAAGAAAAAATTAAGCATATACCCTTCAAATCCTGCAAATGTAGCCGATATTTTGCTCTTTTTAGAAGGAAATTAACTAATTAATATTCAAAACCCTGTAATTTACGGCTTCATTCAAAAAGTCCTTCTATGCAAATGTAGCTGCAAGAATAAAAAACTGACCAATCAGAATGAAGCCTATATAACCAATCTGAACTGTAAGTCAAAGTGGCACCAACAAAACGATCTTGAAAATCTCCACAAAGCAATGAAATAAATGAAAAAATTCAGCAAAATGCCTATGAAAAGAAGCAAGTTTGCATATGTCAGGAGGAAGTGCAAAAAACTTTGGCGAAAAAGGCCCGAGCAGCTCTGAAGGCGAAACAGGACTTGCGTAAGTCAAACGTTAGTGTAAGCCTAGACGCCAGTACAGTGGGTAGTACCAGTCCAGATACATGTGTGCTTTTTACGTGACGCGACATGCGGGATCCAAACGTCAAGACCAAATGGCACTACCCAACCACCCCACTCTGACAAACAAAACTCAAGTCAAGCGAGCCAAAAAAGTAAATACGCCCACCGACCTGCAGAGACAAACCCCAACCACCCAGCAGCGAAACACCCCTCCCCAGCACACCAGCGTCCAAAAAAGGCAGCCCTAGATAGACGGCGAAAATCGTCTTAAACCTGAAGGCGAATGTCACACTTCACTGCCTCCAGGACTGCCTGCCAACTGGCAAGTTTCCCCTTAAAAACCACATGACATCTATTCCACCAAACAAGTTTTTTCACAATAGAACAAAGAAAAATACTACGGTGCAAAACAGCAACCGAACACACTGGAGGATCTTACCCATATAAAACAAAGCCCTGTCCTACCGACCATCAAATCAAAGATATTGAACAAGAATTGAAAGAATCCAAACGAAAAGACTGATTAGTCGCGCCACTAACAATCCTACCTGGAAGGTAGAAATAACATTAGTGAATGAAGAACCCCAACAAACCCTAATCAAACATGGTCTCTATCTAGGATACTCCAAACACAAAACTGACGAATACCACGAACCCCCCCCCCCACCCCAAATCACTCAGTGCTTCAAATGCCAGCTCTTTGGACACACCCACCATAGCTGTAAAAACCAAACCAGATGCCTCAGAGAAAATCACAGAGTAAAATACTGCCCAGAACAAAAAGAAAACACCAAGTGTGCAAAGTGCTCAGGGACTCATGCCGCCCTATACATTAATATTAAATCTGCTATACCACCGTGTTAGAACTAAAACACCGAAACATAAACATCCCAAAAACTGCAATTATGGAACGTCTCCACCAACCTCTGCCTCAATTGAATGATCATAACAATAACATGGGAGTACGTTTCCTAATTGTGATAATTGTCAAGATAGATCAGTTGAATGTAGTAGTCAAGACAATTTTTTTTAGACTTCCTGAGTATCTCTTTGTAAGAGTCCCAACTTTATGGAAATGTTGGTCAATGGCATTATTGTTCCTGAAGTTGTTAACTTTGCTAATGGCCAGAAGTATATTTTGAGAGGTGCAGTTGGGGGTATTGGGGGGCATTTTACTACTGCCGTTAAGATTGAAGACAAGTTTGTGCACATTGA
>JAIPMN010037631.1:0-57435 GCA_020650975.1 Apostichopus californicus
GAGACTTTTCTAGATTTGTTGGTCTTGGATCCAGGTCTCGTTTGACAGAAAAGAGATTGTCTGTAGCTGTATCTCATAGACACACTGCAAGAACTTCCCCTCGAGATAGAAGGCGTTCCGTAGCTCCAGATTTTCAATCGAAACGAATGTCGATTTCACCGTCAACGAGAGAAAATGAAGATGTTAGGAATAATACAGCTGTGAGTTTAATGGATCAGCTTCCTAGCGAGCTATTAAAGAAATTGCCAAGTGGACGGTAAGCAAAGAGCGCATTATCATATCTAAATCAAATAGCAAGACATAAGAAAATCATATACATATATATTGATATATAGAGGTATTAAATGACGTATGGCGCAAAGCCTGTAGGCCGGGTGGGGGCAGTCGCGAACCCAGCGGTTGTGGGAATACCCGCCCCACCCCCCGCTTAATCAAAATTGAGTATGATTTCCTGGAACACTTTTTGCTCCATCAGATTGGTTTTGTAGACTAACTCCAGAGGGGGGGGGGGTGCGAGGGGACATTGAGTTGGACCGACTACTGCTCCCTCTGCCATGCCCGCGCGACCTCACATTCCTACCCATGTGAATTGTATGTACGGAAGTCAATGTTCTAGACATGGATTAGAGACTAAAACCTTATGAAAACATATAAGCGGGACCCCAATGAAACTTGCGACCCCGTCCTACACTCCTCCACTACTCTGGCTGAACTCTCCCTTCGTTCGTTCCTCTCTACGGTAATATATATATATATATATTCGCCCTTATTACTTATATATCAGTATGAGATATTTTATACTCTACTCTGTTAAAGCACCTTTTTCTTTTCTTTCATTCCGAGTTGAAATCATATGAAGTAATATGCCTATATTTATATAAGTTATAATTTTTTCACTATTATTTATGACCCCAGCCAAGCCAGACGACTTATGGCATGTAGGTATAATCTCAATCTTATGACAGTGCCTGATTTGAGCTCATCATTACTAAGTTTACGTTGACTTTGTTCCCTAATCTCTAAACAAACGTCTGGACTGTCGAGCCTAGTATAAGTGAACTTCTGCTTGACAACCGATGCATAGAAACACTACGAACTAATGTATTTCACTTAACTTTGGCGTGTTTTCGTCTAACTAACCGATATGACTTCAAAACAGGCCAAGGAAAAGAAGTCGTCGAATAGAGTTAATTCTGCAACCAATAAAGAGTAAGATATTATACCGCGAAGTTAGTCAGAAAGTAGGACAGGCAGACGGTAGTTGAACGAACGATTGACCTAGTGTTATTTGTGTGTAGAAAATGATAGGTTAGGATACGTGTACGTACATGTATGTATGAGTTACTGCGCTAAATGTGTCGAACAGTCGATCGTGTTTTCGGGCACAGCTTATCGGCTGACAAAATACTAGGCCATTAGTTTACACTCAAAATTAACAACAACATAGTGCCTAACTTTAAGCCTAAAACACCAATTTTGTGAAGTAGGCTAGGCCTGGGTCGTACTAATTAGCGTCAACAGGCACATTTCACGACAACTCAAGACAACTCAAGACAACTCAAGACAACAAGTTTAAAATACCATCAAATACAATGGTTGTAATCAGAGTGTATCTGGAAAAACGTTTAAAACTGACTGGAACCATCGTGCATACATATTTTCACGGGAAAAAAATGTTTTTGTCGTAAAAATCGTCAACTTTCTCCGTCCGTAGAATTGGACGACCTGATGCTATTGCTCTTGCGCAATGACATTGGACCGCACCATTACAGAATGAAATACACGGAGAGAATAATAAAACCAGGCAAAATGATAGTAAGCAAGACTGTAAAAATTAATAAAAACATGTAAATTTCAATGGAAAAACCATAAGAAATATTCATTATTTTAAAAACATTTAATGGTTTGATTGATTTGGAGTTCATTCATCATACTACTTTGGTGGCACTTTCTTACTACGTCAACCCACCTTACCGACACTGTAAACAAAGGTAGTTCCCTAACACAAACCCATCCATATCATAATGGTGCGGTCCAATTCTACGGACGGCGAAAGTTGTTTTACGAAAAAAACATTTTTTCCCGTGAAAAATATGTATGCATGATGGTTTCAGTCAGTTTTAAATGTGTTTCCAGATACACTCTGATTACTACAATTGTATTTGATGGTATTTTAAACTTGTTGTCTTGAGTTGTCTTGAGTTGTCGTGAAATGGGCCTGTTGACGCTAATTAGTATGACCGCTAGGCCTACCTTAAGTTGGGTACCATTACTTTCCGCACAGGATACTTTCCACTGACAGAGTGACAGGAGATGGTGCTCTCCGTACACACATTTTGCAATGGAAAGTAGCATGGACACTTCAAAGTTCGGACACCTAAGCCATAAAACACCCCAAAACTATATCTTCTGGTATAAATCACCTGAAAATATACTTGATATGGTGGGAGAAGTGTGTTATATTACGATACACGGCCAAACTTTCTTTCCTGCAAACTGTTTTCACGTTGTATTCCAAGAAGATTCTTCGTGATTGTGGAACTGGTATTTCTTTGCTAGAGTATTGAGAAGTTCGGACACCCGGCCCACAGTGTGGCGCTGGTGATAAAATTGGTGGCCCAGTTGCTCTTTCAGTAATTATAACAGACTTCATAGATCTCCGTCATTTTATTGACAAATATGTAAGTACTTACTTGCACACGGGTCATTTTGGAGAGAAAATAACTGTAGCTTTGTAGTTTTTCGTGAAATTGGCTGTTGCTATAGGTTGTCATGGTGAAATCGTGTAT
The DNA here is from genome assembly GCA_020650975.1 of Apostichopus californicus. Taxonomy (NCBI): domain Eukaryota; kingdom Metazoa; phylum Echinodermata; class Holothuroidea; order Aspidochirotida; family Stichopodidae; genus Apostichopus; species Apostichopus californicus. Next base: position 2,790 of record JAIPMN010037631.1, read on the forward strand.
TTCTTCGGGGTGTCTGAACTTCGCAGTGTTCCGAACTTTGCAATACTGACTATACCGCTTTTTAATTTTAGAGGAGCAGAACGGCTGAACGATATGATTACGCACATGGAAATGATTTAGGAGGATGGAGCAAGATATAATTTGGCTCAAGGACTGTAGATTCTTAGGATAGATTAGGTTCTGAAGATAATTAATTATCAGAGCCTATACACGGCTCTGTAAATTATGATAAAACAGGGCAACATTATTTAGCTGTAGTTATCAATATGGCCTGAAAAAAGGATAAATCGAGCTGCCCAGGTATGGAGTAATGTGGTCTTGCTAAGTTTCATCAATTATGGAATAGCTTTTTCAGAAAGACCAAGATAGCTTTAACAAGTGATGTATTCTCATTCACGATTATGAAAACAAAAAACAGGAGACCTAAACTTGAAGAAGATAATGATGTACAGTACCGCCAATAAGTAACTTGGTAAACCGCGCTCTTTCTTTGCGCTCAGTGCATTTAACCGCGCTCTATCTTTTGTTAAAACCCGCATTTAATTGCGGGTAATTGCGGGGAACTGTTTATCAGAGCGCAGATTCCGTCGGAAGGCTTCCCTAATTCTATTCATGCCCGCTAGAAGTGTGAAGTTCATTGTTACCGTCAGACGGTCAATGGCTGTAATCCTACTTAATTCCTTCCAATCCGGTAACAAAAGAATATCGATCGTCGCTGGTAGAAGGAAGACCAAAGGTTTATACTCGGTGTTAAGCATGTATCTTAAACTGTTTAAATTCAACATACAATACAAATGTCTGCGCAAAAATATGTGCGCAAAATAGTTGACCATTAAAACCCCCAAAAAAGGAATTCACATTTTACCTGTACGAGGAAAATCATTGGTACAGCAGGCTGTCGTCTGATGATTTGCATGCTACAGTACTGTACAACATTCTTACAATGTGCGTGAAACACTTGTTTTTAGTTAAACTTGGCAACTCGCCAAGAAACGATTGTCAGTGGAACGTCTATACATAGCGGAACAGCGAACAATATCCAATGCACCGAGTCTTGTCTCGTATTCGTAAGCCTATGAACAGTACTCTATAAATCAGTGCAACGTTTCCTAGCCTACAGTAATGTGCCTAAAGTCCACACAAAACACGAGGCCTGATGTTACTACTAAAAATGATATGTTACCCCGAATTTCCCGAAAGGATAAAACACGAAGTTTCCTTCTTGCTTTTTATTACTTCTGGTAACCAAAAAATATCGGGGAATAAAATAAACACGTATAAGAAAGGTTTTCCCCTTCAACACGAAACTATTCTCGTTTAAAACAAGTTTTACTCGCGCAGCACAGTACCATTCATAATTTGCATATTACACCAAATTTACACTCGGCGTCCAGATGGCGGGAAAATGTAACATCATGTTCAATTTGTTGTGTCATTCCCAGGGTGCGATGAACTTGTTGTCAAGTTCGAATGTCGATGACCTACTTATGTTCTGTTACCAATGTCAGTGGGAATTATGTGTGTAAAAACTCGTGTTTTTCCACATGTCATATATACATAGAAGTTTTACGTAAGCGGAGCGAATTTCGGGGAGACTCATTGATTGTGAGTAAGCACTTATCTAAGCATCAGTATTTGTGAAAAATATCGTAAGGTTTTTCAGATATTCTCTTTGAATGTCCCCTCCATATATCTCTCTTTCTCCTACACTCAAAGCTCGACATTTACGCTAATTCTGTTAGGGGGAAATTATCGTAAATATCGAAATATCGCGATAACTTTTGAACTATTTATTGTGACGGTAAAAAGCAAATATCGCCCAGCACTACCTCCACACTATGAATAGCGTTGTATCGATCGGTTCACTCCCATTGTGTCGGTGGTGAATAGCGAGCGCGGGGAATTTGCGTTCCTTTATTTGGAGTGCGGGGAAAGTAGCGTTCCTTTATTTGGAGCGAAGTTAATTACAGTTAAGCTGCGTTTTGCGCTGAATCGCGCTAATCTTTACCAAGTTACTTATTGGCGGTACTGTACATTTATGTGGAAAAAACTTGTTTTTCGCACTAGATAGTTGTCAGCCGAAAGTGCTCTGTCCCTACACTGTGTGGAGAATAACTGAAACCTTTAACTTAAGTTAGGCTACTGAATTGTGATGAGCCTAGGCTAGGCCCTTACGATTTCCATTTGTAGATTAACCAAATGAGCTGACTACACCACCTAATGAAATTATTCATATGATGATAGGCTATGTGGTATCTTTGTGATGCCAAGAAGAGACAGTTCTTAAATTGACAGCAGTAACTAATAATAAGGAGTAAGAACGATTTGAATTTGCTCTGTGAATTAGTTTAATATGCCTGGCCTATGAGATTTCATGAATGCTTTCATCATATTCTGCCAAAATTGGGTAGCCAAGACCTATATTTATATATGTAATTGTCTCAAATCAATATGCTTCAAGCAGGGAGAAATTTCCTTCGAATCCCAAAGAGAAGATGTTTCCCTTCTTTGAGCAATTTGACTCACGACAATTACAGGTATAATTCTCCCTATTTATGGCGGAATTTGGTCAAACGATCAATGCTAGCACATAGCTGAAAGATAGAACAAATCCACTGAGCAAAATCAGCAAGCTCTTCATTACCACTATCCTTTAAAAGAACTTTACTCCCCTTACTATCACAAATTTACCGTACACCATCATACATATAAGTCGTCCTTCTGTCTAATGGATCTCCATTGATCATTGTTAAAGGGTGTGAAGACTCGCGCACAAAGAAATGTCTCAAGCCGGTAATCTGACCTAGTTTCGAATGAGGTGTAACAAAAGTGTTAGACACCACCATTGATCCCAGAAAATACACACACAGCTTGCTACCGTCGGTAATTAGACACTAGTGTACAGTCAATACATACAGCTACGGTCAACACCCACAACACAGTGTACATAGCAGCAATGGACATCTCAGGTCTAGATAAAATATAGGTATCACGTTTCATTACTGTCTGCATGACTGTCTGCATGAGTAACTACTAGGCCTAGGCCCAGTAGCGACAGTACCACTCCTACTACTTGACATATAGTTAAAGCACTAGCTTAGTAGAATATGCCTAGCCTAGTATGTAACAACTAAAAAGGCTAGCTTATTACTACTCATGAACCAAGTGCCAGACTGAGGCCTACTGTAGGCTAGTATTTACACCTAGACTAGTATACTGATGTGAATGGTCTCAAACATTGCTCCCAGGTACCTATCGATTACCCACATCAGATAGACCTTAAAGTTGTTCAGTGTATCATACTATAGCTCCAATATTAGGCTGTCTACAGTGCGACCTTGAGAAGCAGTTCATATTTTGTGTTTGTAGAGCTAGTTGTATTTCCATTGGGCTCTACATACTAGTTACTGTTATGTTGTGATGTTCTTACATTTATCTATAGATGAAAAAGTTGCAACCAATGACTTCAATTCCATTGGCCTGCAAGCCATCAATAAGAGCATTATTTAGACTGGCATTTTCTGTCGTTGGAAGGGGGGTAGAATAGGGAAAGGGGGTGGGGGTTCGGAGTGGTAGCAGGGTTTTAGCATATATTTGCACAACTTTCAGCAGACTAAGGTGCATAGTTCCTATTTGCTAATGTTTCAATTGTTCTATTCCAATTAATCTACCAATTAGGTTTTAATGGATCCAGTTTTAAGAGGATGCATCTAGAGAGATATTGACCATGTTGGGTGATCATGTATGTTATATCAAGGGTCTCTTTAGACCATGACTTGAAAATCTGGATGATGTGAAGTAGATTATTAGAGATTTAGAAGAAAAGAAGAAAGAAAACAGTAGTCTTCATTCTTTCCTTGCTTTTACAAGGCTCTACAATCAAATCAGTAATTTTACTGAAACTGTGTGTAAGACTATATTCTGACAGCATATATGGTGTCTAGCCTTGACAATGTTAGTGTTGATATGTGACTTGAACAAATTTAGGTCAATAAACTAAAATTTGATTTGGTACAGTCGGTATTATTCACATGATACTGTACAATGTAATAAATGATATATATATGATATCTCATATGATACCCAAACCTGGTAGGTTGATAATTGTGAATATACACATAAACTCCAAAAGTCACAAAGTAGGATTAATATTTGGCATAACCTTTTTTTCTAATAGGGTTGTGAATGAGTGGAATGGTTTGCCTGAGAAAGTTGTACTTGCCAGTAGTGTGAATGGGTTTCAGAATGCTTTTGACAAGCACTTTAAGCATTGTAATCGAGTCTGAGTGATTATGTCTTCAGTTTTTTTTCTCTCTCCTATAGGGTCCTTGATGGGGACTTGAGTGTCCCTCCTGATCCTTTTTTTCTACAAAACTAAACTAACCCTCAGAACTCTTGAATTCTACCTCATATAGTGTAGTTCAAATCCTTTTAATTTATGCTTAGAGCTGTTATTGTTACATTTAAATTGTCATCTGCATGTTGTTACTACATGAAAACTAGTCTGACCATGATTGCACAAAACGAATATATTCTAAAGGTGATTATAACGCAACATGTAAGCACTGTGTCCAAATATGGGAGCATGAAAAAGTAAATACAAACTGGTACACTGCATCACAAATTTTTTTCTTTTCAAGTTCAAACAAACATTTATTGATGTTACATTTGATAGATATTACTTTTCTAATCCCAATATATAACAAAGCATTCATTACTCCCAATGAACATGTCATAATCTCATCATGGTTAAAAGTAGCACAAGTTTAATTCTATTGCTAGAGACCATTAACCACTTCCATGCTTAAACTCCCACTACCAATTGCCAGATCTCGAGATCTGTCGTTCCTCTGTTGCGAAAAAGTGGTTGTGTGTAACAGTTTCCATAAGAACCCAAGGTAATAGTTCAGCCAGTTGGGACAATTTCCTAATGCTAATACCTCTCTAAACTATACTTCAATATCATGCTTCAGATCACTGGTATTGACAGTAAAAACAGTTACTAACCTTGATCTGATAGAAACATGATATTCATACTGCTCGTACTGACAATACGAGTGCTCTGAGGCGGGACATAGCAATATTATAGAAAAATTGTCCAAACTGGGTGGATAGTTTCTATGCTTTGTGTACCATTTGTTGTTCTCTGTCTGGCGCCCTCTCTGCCACCTAGTCACAGATAACAGATAGTCTAGTGAAATTCCTCTCCTTTGCTACGCCATTCTCTTAGCTACTGATTAAATAAAGTCCAGGAATGGAGAGGTCGAACATTGACTGGATTATTTATACAGTTTAAGCCCTTCCATACATTGCTGAAAAAGATCTATCCCGACCTGCATAGAATGTCAATAAGGTATTGATTTTCGGCACCTCTTTGACAAGGAGTGTTGACATGCTATTGTTTTCTTGACCTATCAGACTTACCCTTAGCTGCTTGTTGAGTCTCTCCCACCTGCACAAGGGAGATTTATCAATTAAATGTACACAAAGGTGTATAAATATTACTGTTACCATGATAGTTATGCATTCGCTAATGATACCAATTTGGTCAAGGAGCCTGGCGATCACATTATGCAGCAAACCCAATCGTGACTTAAAACGTACACCATGGCACTGAGCAGGAAAAACAGTCTTCGTGTTAGTAATCGTAGCGCTAAATCTCAGGGGTAAGTCGAAGGGTTAAGGCTATCAAGGCACTCTACATTAATGAACTAGGACTTGTAATACTAAGCCAAAATTGTACCTACAGTAGTCTGTAGTACTGACATGAAATTATACCAGACAGACTTAGACCAGGTCAGTCATATTCAAAAGTATTAATCCCATTTTACTACCATTTGGCCTTTTCTTTGTGTGTGTGTGTGTTTTTGACCAGTGACTGACAAAAGTTCTGTTAGAAGCTAAACCTATTTTGCAAATTTGTTATTTTATGGAATTTAATGCTTATGGTGGATTGGTCCTCCAGGAGTGGCAGACTTGCAACAAGTAACTTCATTTTAATATCAAGTGAAATTATTGTTTATCTATCTATCTATTTCCATTTTATCTATGTGTCTGTCAATTATGACAACTTCACAAACTTACTTCGTCAAATCACTATCGAGTCATGACTTTTCCTGAAAATTGCGAACTTCATCTTTGAAGAGCTCTCAGGCTGTATTTTCCATAAGGTATATTAAACTTTGTTCCATTTTGGCAAAGTTTTGTAATATTAATTATTCACACATAGTTAGAAACCCCCTGACTGTACCTTATGAGATGACTTTAGTCTAAACTAAAATGGTTTTCAGTTGCTTCTTCCATGTTTGCAAATATCAAAACAGAATACTGAAATTTATATCTCCGAGAAATAATGCAAACTGTTGGAAAGTGGCTTTCTAATAATTTAGGGATAAATATTATGGCCTTTTGATAAGGTTCAATCATGATTGATTCAAGTACATAAAAAAATAAAAAAATAAAGAGGAAATGATTAGCTAGAGCTGAGATGAAGATTTGAAGTGATTACGTCATGAATACAGTCATGTGACGGTGTAACATGTGACTTTGTTACATGAATACAGTCCACGCTTGAAGACCTATGGTTACAGAAGCTTCGAATACTCTGGCTCTTATCTTTGGAACAAGTTACCAGATCACATTCGAACATGCTCTAAACTTTCTACATTCAAAAGTCTACTTAAGACCCATCTTTTCACTTGTTCTTTTGTTAATTAATTTGCTTTCTTTGTAAAGCGCCTTGAGCAGTGACTTTTGTCTACTGATTTGGCGCTATATAAGCCTCATTTATTATTATCATTATCATTATTATTACATGAATACAGTCCTGTGTTACATTAATACAGTCCTGTGTTACATTAAAACAGTCCTGTGTTACATTAATACAGTACCATTAGATACCGACTGTTTTCTTCTCTTGAAATCCTTGTTTTTTAGAGACTACTCTAAAGGTAGATACTCAATTAATTCAATATTTATACATAAGTTATTACCCGTCCAGCATTGTTTAGACAATGATACAGTTGCAAGGTATCTGCAGATACCTTGTCCTGCGCCTGTCTTGGTTGATTTCTATCGCTACTGACTGTCACCTTTCGTAAAAAATGGTCACCAACTCTCAGATCAGTCAATTCCACCTGATTGTTTAACTGATTCATTTAATACCAGTCTTTGACTTGAATCACTGTTTAATGACTGTAAGGAAACAAAGTAGACAAATTCAATCAGCTCACTTCGGGAAACGTTTACATGGGAGATACAGTATGAATCTTAATAGCACTGAGCACTGGTATACATAGTGGATTAAATCAGGGAAGTTCCGCGCAGTGTTTAACTGTTCGGTTCTGATCTTTTTGGTTAAGGTCCTTGGTAACGCAGAAATGTTAAGACATCCATAGAAAATCTATAATTCACAGGGTCACCAATCCCAACATTGGCCTCTACAATAAATTGGTGTTATCTCACTTGCACCCCGCTCCCCCTTTCCTCCTACTACGATAATATTAATTTTAAAATGTCTTCCTTTATATGCAGCAAAGCAGATTCAGAATATCTTGCAAACTAAAAACAATGGTTTATAATTTACAAGCAAGGTCCTCATAGCTGTCAGCTGTGGTTTACTTGTTTACAATGGCTACTTAATACTCAAAATTTTTAATTGGATACAATTCAATTAAGAAATTTTGTAAGTTCAGTTTTGTAAGGCCCATCACTTTATTTATTAAAGGAAATACCCAACTTATAGATTGGCTTTTGATCCCCTGGGCTGGGGGGGTTCTAATCATTTGCGATAACGCTAAGTACCTCATGTTTCCATGGGGTCGAGTAATGTTTGCAATTGGTTTCTCTCGTAAGGTATATTGATTTTACGTTCAAGTCCCTCCTTGGATGATTTCTACCAATTGCCTGCAACCATGTTTATTGATTTTCCTTTATGTCTTCAAGTTGTCAGGAAGCTTCCAACCTTTACAATCCCTTATTCACTGTTCTGTCTTATCTTTGACAACCCTTTTGTGTTTGTTGTTTATTAAGTGTTTGACTCTGTAATGTGTTAGCATCACCCATTGAACAGTAAAACCGTTATATTTGTTAACGCCAGGATCATCGAGTTGGACGCTCAGTAGACTTCCAACAGGAATTTATACTTTGCAGTAATCGGATTTGTCGTAATTTCAGATTTCCATTCATGGATGCATCCATATGCATCTATAGGATGAAAGGCATCATGAATCTCTGTGATAACAGTTGGAGTACTACTTTAATGAGTACTCACTAGACAATCTGAATATTGACAAGGAGATTTTCAAAAGCAATTTCTTACGACCTCAAGATGGCTTCAAGGAAGCAAAGTTACCTAATCTCTTCTGTTTTGTGTACTTTTATTCGACATTCAATGGAAGATTAAGCAATTTTCGGAATAGAGTCTGTTCAAAGACATTTATTGGTTTGATTCGTACGTTATTTTTGGCAATGATGCAAATGTTCTTTTTCTTGATTCGCATACCCCATGGGTGACCAGGAAGGATTATCTAGTAGGATAGGGCATTGGAGAAAGGCTCGACTTTTCATAAGGTGTGGTGTTAGTCGTTATATCTTTCTTAAATATATTTATGGATTAATAAGTATGATGTCCATTGCCTCAGGTGCTAATCCAATGTATCTGAAAATAAAGTTTGAAGTCTAATATTACAAATTGTGTCTGAAAATAAAATTTGAGGTAAACTTACCAGCCAGAACTGATAAGGATATCGTATTAGTTTGATTCATTTATCCTTTGTTTGATATAAAAATTTTCCGATTTCATTTGTCAGAGCTGCCTCTATTGCCGCCAGTGTTGTGGGCTCTCAGGAGGGCAAAAAGCAGAAATTACTGATATGGCCAGAGTGGAGCGACGCGGATATAAATGCAGAGAAATGGGTAAGCAATTTAAACAAATCCATTTTTGGCTGTCTTTAACTGGAAGTGCTAATAAACGTTTAATTTCTATCAGTTCTTCATGAAATTTTTGAAAATTTTTTTCACTTAAAAGCAACCCTTTTGTGTACTGATCATTTTTTGACATTCGGGCTAGATCTGTATTAAACACGGAAATCCAAGTTAGACATGAAGCTTCTTGTCAATTTGTTGGAAGGGTAAAATTGGAAACAGATTGAACTTCAGAGTATTATTTATTGTTAAATATTTGTATTATATAAAGAGATAATCTCTGCATATGTTACTTTATCTATTTACACGGAGTACTACTGTATGCATGCTTAGAAAATGTTTTGTTTGATACAGATCAATCTATATACAGTCTGCATAAATGACAGTGAAAGTTAGGGAAAGGGATATAGGACTTATAGAATATGCATTAGTCTGAAACCTTCCCCCTCCCCCTCCCCATGCCCCCCCATCCCTGAAAACAGACAATTTTTTTACCTGGGTACTGTTGTTCATACCTATATAGTAGAGAAGCTGGCTACAGCACTATGACAGCAGTGTAAGTCCATGAATCCTTGACTCTTACATCATGTAGGAAGATTGGCAATGATCTTGAAAGTCTTTTAATTAGGAATGATGACTATCAAATCCATGATATGTCATCATTGATTGCTTAATTAATTGAATATTGTCAATACTTTGGGTTATGTGTCTCTTGGTAAGTAAGGTACGCATGTACATGGTTGTTGGGTCGGAGGATTTTATGTTTGCATGGTCCATCAGCTAAATTCTGCTTGTTTCTCTCGCAGGACACACCACACAAGGCAAAGGAAAAGGAGAAAGGGAAGAGCCCTAGCAGCATGGTAGGTTATAACCAAAGGCTTCTTTGTTTCTGGTAATGAATATTCGTCAAGATTTTTGATTGATTTTCAATCGTTTGGGATAAAATTATTACCCCCTTCTGTACTGTAGTTTCATGTCCCACTTCAAAGCAATAGTAGCCTGACAGTACGAGTGATTTGGATATATCATGTTTCTATCAGGTAAAGGTAAGGAACTGTTCATACTGTCATTACGAGTGCTTTGAAGCAAGATATGAGAGGACAGTATAAAGTGGTATTAGCATTAGAAGCATAAAGGTAACTGTTCACACTGTCAGTATGAGTGCTCTGAAGCAAGATATGAGAGGACAGTATAAAGTGGTATTAGCATTAGGAAATTGTCCACACTGGCCCCCTTGGTTGCAATTCCAGTTTGAGAATGTGGAACTAAACAATAGTCCATAAATAGATGTAACAAGAAAAGCAGTGTAAAGTGGTTGTTCTTATCAAAAATGCTTTTTGTTTACATAGCTGCTGTTAGAATTAATTAGTTTAACATTAACACACATTTCATTGGTAGGAGCTAGTCAACAGCCACAACTTCATGACTGAAACAGTATATCATCATAATAGTAATATTTTAAGCATAGTTAGGGTAGTGAATCTTAACAAGACCAAGCAAGGTAGAGAACATATTTTTTATCCTTTGCTGCACTTTCAATCCGTCAAGTAAGCTTCTTCCATGATATAAAAAGAATGATACTGTCTGGCAGATATAGCAATATTATCTAAACACCTCTGAAAGGTGATCACCATTCATTAGTTTTCAAATGCTATTTTTAAAAAGAAAAAAGGTTGGCTTAGACATAATATGTAGTGGTCAAGCAATTAAATATTTCTCACCTATTGAAATAATTCATTTCTTTTGTCTTTTTGATCTGTAGCAACACTTTTTTGACGACCCTGACGGTAAAATCCAAATGCCTGCATCGCTATGTCATAAAGTAGACCATTGGCAGAGACCTCAAGACTTCATCACAGATAAGACACCGGTGATCTACGACCAGGACAAAGGCCACGAATTTGACCTCTTGGTCAGCTATGATGTAAACCATGAATGCGAGGTAGGTTAACATGTCTTTGTTTCCTCCCCACCCATTCCCCCTCCCCCCTCTTCTTTTAGTTCCTTTTCATTGTTTGGCCATTGCACAGAGTACCCATGTGTTTTTAAAGTTATGTTTGTTTATTTTATTGGCCTATTTCATTGCTTATTTGGGACAAAGAGGTTCAGTAATGTTCCCAGATGCTGACAGAGGGCCTTGATATAACTACTTTAGTGCCTCAAAGAACCAATGCCATGTCCTCCAAATTTGCTTTCAAGCCCTTCAACTCCCCTTCCCCCTTCCCTGATCCCCACCTGCACTGTTCGATGCAAAAATTTAACGAAAAATTTGGCTAGAGAGCAAAGAAAAAGTATGATTAAGATTTGGCAATTGTACAAACTGGGAACATAGATCAGAAATCAGAAAATTGGCAGATTGGGAGTACATGTCGGTACGACTAAAGTCTTTTCCACGAGGATATGATTCCATCTTAAAAGTGTTTTTCCATCATCGAAATATTTGAATCTTGTAATTTAACGCCCTTCAAGTGTTAGAAATTTCAGGAAAGTATTCTTGATTTTTTTTTAGCAATTTCACGATTTATTTATATTTCTCAATGTAACTTATAGGTGACAAGGTGGATAGTGGCTCAGATTACAAACCTTTGGAAGATCAGTGCCTTACCAGACTCTGAACAAGGGGACCCTTCACTGCAAGGGGTACCGGGAGCTGCTACCCACTCGTGGAGACCCTGGGATCATATCTTTGCCCTCTGTAAAGTTGGCAAGGGACCTCACCAGCCACAGTACAATCCTCATGGCAAATATATCATAAAGTTGTATTGGTTGGTGAGTAAATGTAAAAAAATGTAACTTAATCAGTATCATTTTTAAACTGTAACCCGTCCTTTAGCCAGCTGCATACGTCCCTGACTGAATGAGTCCCAACTCAACTTTGGTTGCTGTGACATATTTTTTTGATAGCCATTGAGACTCATCATCTCACAACTGACCCCAGTAGACCAAAACATTGATGAGGGCACAGAACAACTGCTCTCTAATAACGACCCGATGCTCGTTTAGGTCACATGGAAAGTATTTCCCAGTGATTGATTAGATTTGCTGGAATTGGGCAGTTTTGAAAATGTCATAAATTGATGGCCAATCTCGATCTGTCATAGTCTAAAGCCCATATATGCTCACTGATCAACTATCCACTATTTTTTCGTGTCTTAGAAAGTTGAGTTGCCTCGCACTCGGTGAGATATTTTGCGGCAGACTTCATGTTCGTATCCTTCGCACTGATATTTGTTAAATACTTTCCACAATTTGCTCAACAGTTGCATTATTTTACATTGTTATACAGGGATGCTGGAGGAAGATCATCGTGGATGATTCCATCCCATTCGACGACAGCGGGAGAATCCTTCTGCCCACCACCGGCAGGAAGAACGAACTCTGGCCGATGCTGCTCGCCAAAGGACTCATCAAACTGATGTCCCTCGAGTGAGTGTTCAAGATTAATCTTTTCTCCACCAAACAAAGCTTGAAATTTTAAGGGCAGCGTTTGCCTGTATTTTCAAAAATTGAGGGCAAAAATATATTGTGAATTGTCCGTACAGAGTTGTAGCATGCATCTAAATGTCCCAGGAAATCATTTTATATTTTTCATTAGATCCACGTAGCAAAGATCTTGTAAGTCACTTTATACTTTCCACAGTTCCTTACAACAAAGATATTCAAAACATAACATATGTACCATTTGTATATATACAAGGATGATGGGTACCTATTAGTTTCACCTGTTCTGTGTGTCAAAGAATTTTTTTGATAACATTTTTACAGAAGATAATACTCAACACCTCATCCCCCCATGCCCTCTTGCCCCCCCCCCTCCCCCCTAATAACACATTAGCAAATATAATAATCTGTAGCAAGTTGGGTAGAAAGAGTTGCTTTAATCTAAATAAAACTCAGCACACTTCTTTAAAGGATGAAACTGCTTCAAGTCTTTAAACCTTTTGCCAGTGATATTATTACATAGGCGTATGTAGTGATTGCTTTTTTTACTTTACTTTCAGTTACATCCCACCCAATTGTAGTGATTGCATTTTTGTATCTAACTTATACTTTCAGTTATACCCCACCCAGCAGTAGTTGTGAGTTTGGCTTGAAACCCTTTAGCCTGTGATATCATTACATAGGTACTTTGGCATATGACAATTGCTTTTTAGTATCTAACTTTACTTTCAGTTACACCCCACCCAACAGTAGTGATTGCATATTTGTATCTAATTTATACTTTCAGTTACACCCCACCCAATGGTAGTTGTGAGTTTGGAGACGTCAGCGTGATCCATGCTCTCACCGGCTGGCTCCCCGAGACGATACCCCTGCAGTAAGTTTATTTCCATCGTTTCAATATTATTATACAAACTTCCTTTTTTCACCCATACATTTCTCATTAAAAAATTTCAACCTTCTTTAATCAACAATATGTTTAATCCAAAAAGCATCCACAAACCACCAGTCTTTATTATATGCACAAACCAATGCAATTGCACAACATCCACATCATGCCAAAGTATCATTTGCTTTATTTTCTGTTGAATCCAATTATTGAATATAATGTGATGAATTTGGAAAAGTATGTTATAAGTTTGACTGTTTGAATAACTATGAAATACTTCATGTCGATGCGTTGTAAGATGTCAAGTTCCATTATCTGGTGGTGTTAGTTCCATGGTGACTTTGGTTTTGATTTAATTTAATGAAAGTTTAATTGCCGAGACGGTACGGGATCATTAAAATGCTCCCCTTATCTCTCCCTTCTTCCATCCCCTATCCCATTCCTCTTTCTGTTTGCCACCCACGGTACAAGTTTAAAAGAATTTCGTGATTAAAAAATACAATGGATGGATGGTAAGAGACATCTGCAGATACTCAATTGGTAAAACTCTCAGAGCAGTTTTAATAAGCAGTGTTGTTCTAGACAATGTCCTTAACTTTAACTCGTGCTTGCAGAAGATGGTAAATTTTGTGATGATGAAGGAGATACTGTGAAATGATCGGAATACCATCTATGTACTTGTCCATTGGATATGCAAGAAATACACTGTGTCAAAAGTAGGTGACTGAGGGGGGCTGCAGCCAGGCTGTATAGGACTTAATCTGTTGTGCTATGCAGTTTCACATATACAGACTGCAGAGATAATCTATATTGTCTGATACTGATTCAGCCTTGCTACATAGGATCTTACAGCTGCTGCAGCTTTCTTACTTGATATGGTGCCGAATGTTTCTTAAAAGTAATTTGTCCTAAATGCTTCATGCCACATAAAATTATGTATTTCTTTTGAACAGACCATGAATATCAAAGGCATATACCTTAAATATCATATTTTGATGCTGTTTTACCATGTACACTGAAGGTGAACATAAAAAAAATATCATGTCAAAGGAAGAAGGAAATGGCACCATCAGGTGTGGGTAATATTCTATTCTGGCAAACTTATGGAATGGCCGCAGGTTCTGTCCTAGAGTGTAGACATGTATTAGCTGCTTGTCTTTGTCCTGAATGCAGGATGCCACATACAATTATGTATTTCTTTTGAAGATACTATGAATATAAAAGGCATACCCTAAATATCATATTTTGATCCTGTTTTACAATGTAAACTGAAGGTGAACATAAAAAAAAAAAATCATGTCAAAGGGAGAAGGAATGGCACCATCAAGTGTGGATAATATTCTATTTTCTGGCAACCATATGAAATGGCCACTGGTACTGTTCTAGAGGGTAGACATGTGTTAGCTGCTTGTGTTTCGTCAGTCGTACTTTGCATTGTACAGTCCTATACAGTAGAACATTACATACAGAACTGTTCGTAAGTATTTATCACCTTTGAACCCTGTCCAGCACTCATCAAGAGTGTTGTTCGCTGTTTAACACTGTTCAACACTGTTGATCAATATGGGTGATTGTTTACTGCTGTTCAACCCTGTCAAGGGCCCACTGAACAATGACCATCTCTTTTAACACTGTTGCAGCCTGTCCAGCACCTTTAGACAAATGTTGTGACTGTTTACTAGTGTTTAGGTAATATTGAGGACTACACCAACTGATCAAGTTTCAACACTGTTCAACACCGTTTAACATTGTTACCTATACTGCGACCGAGTTAAGTTATTCGCAGGACCGTTAAACACTAAAAGACAGTTTGCTCGCTGTTCATGCCTACATTTCAACCCTAGTCAGGTCTGCACCCCTGTTCCAGATTCTCCAACCTCTCCAACAACCTCTCAACAACCTCTCCAACCTTCTCCAACAAATGTTGTTTAGTACCCAAAGCTGTAAAACATAACTTGAAACACAGGTTTTGTGACATACTTACGGTTACTACTAGCTGCTAAGACTTCATCTATTTTGGATAAAACACTTAATTCTGCTCTTAAACTTTTTGTTTCAGAATCTAGGATGTTAATTTCTTCTCTATTTGGTTTTGCATCATACCTCACTCATTGTTGTGCCCCCCCCCCACCTCCACTTTTTTTTACCGGTACATTATCTCTTTTATGCAACTTTTTCCCTCCTTTTTTCCTACTAAAATCTTTACTTCAATTTTAAGGCATCTCTACCTCCAAGCTGCCTCTGAAATGCTCCAATCTGATCAGTCAGACCAGAGAAAATCATCCAGGTCACCCAATAAAACCCCTGTAGAGCAAGGGGAATTCCCATCAGGCAAAGGCGATTACAATTCTCCCGGCACGTCAGACTGTCCGAGAGGCACGGCCATGCCAGAGACAGCACAGCTCGTCGGGTATAAAAAGTGCTTTCAGCATTTAAACAGCATCGTAGAATTGCCATCCAAAAGTTCATCGCCGCTTGGTTGCATGTTGTGTTAGCTATTATTACACTTGGCCTGTTTTTTTTTTTTCGTTTTAACAGTTCTTCCACTCTCTTCATGTGTGGTATTTGATGTGGACTCACAGCCTAATTTCTTTCTTTCGTTTTCTCCTTCTCCCTGTTTCCCATTTTTTGTTTTCTTTTTGTATTTTATTTCTTTCCAAGTTATGTTACTTGTTTTGGTGAAAATGTAATATCTGTTATGAAAGTCTTTGAAATTTCTCAATGGAGGAATAGATACAGGTGTATTGAACCTAACCTCCCTTAATTGGACAAAAGTCTACTTTTGTGGGTAAATTTGTAGCAATTTGGGTTAAACTTGTTGTGATTTGTGGGTCGATTTGTTGTAAAATTCTGGGTTAATTTGTAGTTATCTTGAAACATCTGTTACATCTGTTACATAGAATGACAGCAGTTAAGTTGACTTCCATTGTCAACTAATCAGCTAATTGGTTAATTCTATTCTATAGATTTAAAATGTGCTTATCAGCCAGTCACATCATCCATCAATGGAAAGTTTAGTTAGTTTGAAATCAGGTTTTTTAATATGTTCCAGCCATTTAAAATGATTCCAGAGTTGTAGGGGAACCTGAAAGTGAGTGAGGTTATTGGGTACCAGTTTAAAAGTTATACTGTACAAATTTTGCTAGTTGGACTCGTTAGATAAAATAACGCACTGTGTAGGGGGGAGACGAATAAGCACCGTTGCAGTTGAATAACGAAACGAAGAAGCTGTAAGAATTTCTGGTACAAAAAGAAGAAAAAGTCTTCACATAAGTACAGAAATACTCCAGAAGTATCCACGTTCACACCTTTCCCATGTATAATGTTCTCATTTCTTTTTCACGCATTCATGAATTCATCAGTTTTTACATTACCAGCCATTAGAATCATTCAGTCCACAATCCATACATCACATGACCTGGATCAGGCTGGCTGGGACATTTTTTTTCTGCAGCACTTTTAGTCTGTGGGAGGTACATTAAGTTAACCTATCATACGTATAGTAGTAAATACCTGGGATGAAAATAGGTCTTCATGTTCCTTAACAAAATGTTAACAAAGGTTGTGTAGAAATACACACTCACAAAGCAGTATTTATTGTGGTTAAACCAATAATGTGGTATTGAAGTACGCATGATCGGAGGAGTTTACGTCAGAGTATAACTTAAGTGCAATGTACCGTTCCTTGAATGTATAGTCCTGCATATTCCAGTTATAATACAAGTTACATGCAGTATGTAGGTACCAATGTCACACATTATAGTTTTTTGGTGGTTAAACAATAATGTGGTAGGTACTGCATGATTGGAGAAGTTTATGTCAGAGTATAACTTTAGTGCAACGTTCCTTGAACATACAGTACTGCATATTCCAGCTATAATACAAGTTACAGTATGTAGGTACTAATGTCACAGTTTCAAGTGCTACCTAACTTGCACATAGTTTATCTAAATATACGTCACATCAGACTCGCACGATTGGTTAATATGTCTTTAGTGGACTAACAGTACAACAGAAAACAATGTAGCCAATTCGCAACCTGCCTTTATTGCCAGCTTCATTCTCAACAACCGTTAACACACCTTAACATGGTCTCTTACATTCACCTATATATATATGTCATTGAGTAACTACAATTTTTGCATATAGCCATTCAGAATGTTATAGCATTTTCACTTTCACTCCCTTATCCTATATTGTTTTTTATCAATACTGAAATTGCCATCCACTATTTTTTTTTTTTTTTTTTTTTGATCTGCTTGAAACCCTTTTGTTCATTCAAGTCAAGTTTGTCAATCTTTGCTTTGAGCTTTAATATTTCAAGCCATTGTGAATTCAATTTACTTGCTGTTCCATATTTTTTTTTTGGAGGGGGGGGGGAGAGGGGTTCCTTTTTTGGCGTTCTTTATTTACTTATTTTATCACTTATGTTTTATATTTATAGTTATATGCTTACCCTTTTTCGATGCGCTCCTTTTATCATAACTTGCAAAATTGTGTTGTCGTGTTGTTATTTAGTAGTGCTGCAGATTTAAAATGAAACAGTTTCTTACATATTAAAAGCTGAAAGAACACTTACTTTTAAAGTTGTAGTGGTAAATTTGTCAAAGCAAGTTTTAATATTCATTTCTATTGATTGTGGTATTAATTTAGACTTAGGCAAGCAATTTCCTCCAAGGCAAGCAAAAACCTCCAATATCTATGGTGTTAGTACGATGATCTAGAAAACCTGATAACCAATTCAGGGCAAATCTTTAAGACCTTTTTTCCGGTTTCAGGTATTCTTGTTTTTCTGCCCATCAAATTTGCTTGTCCAAAAAAAAAGGTAGCAAAATAACAAAGAACGACCAGTAAAACTCCCATTCTGGTGAATGATAGGCCTACCACTATTATTATTTTATATTTAATTCTTAAATACCTCCAAAGTGAGATAGCAAATTATTAGTTTTACCTGTTTGGGGGTCAAAAAAGCAATCTAAATTTAATGTAAGTAACAACTGATCCCCCAGACAAATATCCAATGCAGATTTTGGTCGTCAGACAGAAAGATTGGTCGTCTCGGAACAATCGTTAAAATGGCCTGCAATAATAATTTTACTAGGTGTACATCACAGCATGTACCAAATGTTATATGTACTTGTGTTGGCATCACTTGTGACAGACTTCAAATGAGACAGTTCTCCAGATTTTATTCTAGCATATTCTAGCATATTCTAGCATAATCAATGACAAAGTGGCCTGTACACATAATCATCCCACATGGATCTCTACTCGTGCTGGTACTCTGGGCATTTTGGAAATCTAATCTAGGTTCTAGAGTAGTACAGGATTTAGTATGTGTACTATCGCATAGAGCTATGTACTTTGTACAGACACCGAGGGGAATTGTACTTGTAGTCGAGCAGTTGTACTCATGGTTTTAAGTCTGTTAGGCATAACCGTAAAGATAGAATTATGATATTTCTTTATCATGTACTTTTTGCTCACAAATATAGCTGCAGAGAATAAGTACACATAAAATAAATGGCTAACTTCACTCTACCTACGAATGAAGATATTAATTTTAAAATGAAACCAAGTTAAAGAAATAGCATGCAGGTACCTGTAGCCCTTGGCAGGAATGTTAAACAGCGAGGGCATGCAGGCTTACATGATAGTTTTTGTCCTGGTGGTGTATAATGGTTACTTTGTTGATCATTTTTATATGAAAAACATCTTGTTTTGTGACAGATATGGACACTTGGAGAAAGTTTGGAACTTAGTCAAGGAGCTCTTACCGGAGTTCAAGCTGCCCGAGATGGTCGGAGAAAATGCAGAAGGGAAAACAGACAACGGGAGCAAGGCAGATGGCAAACAGGACGATTCGACTTCGTCGAAAGATGGCAAGAAGGAAGAGAAAGTTGGCAAGGAGAAGGACAGAGAGAGTAAATGTGAGTGAACCATTACAGAGCTGAGCAGGACTTAGGGGGTGGGGTGTCGTGGGGGGGGGGGATGTGGGGTTGGACTCAGCTTCAAGAATCCTGATACGAGGCATACACAGTAACATCAGCATCACACAGGAACATAATCTGTATTCCAAGGAAGTAAACCTTGCTAAATTATTGAAAAATTAAAGAAAACTTTTTGGTATGTTCCATTGTAATCAATATACCAGAAAATTGAATCATGGCCTCTCATGTTTCTCATCTTTGATAAAGTATTTAAGTGCCATCCTCTCAAAACTCATTTGTGCTCACCTTAGACTTTTGAAAGTCCTCCATTTACTAAAAAATCAGCATTTTTACTTGACTCGGTCATTTGTTAATTGTCATAACGCATTCTCTAGGAAGGTAGGTTTGGTACTTAATTAGCAACTTTGAGCATAATTTCACAATCTTGACAAACAATTTGGAGGTTTTCTGGAAATGCTGTGCACTGCTTTTCCAGACTTATGGATAGTGATTAAAATAATCAATAATTTTTTTTTATGATATGGTCTTGGACTAGCTTGTGAAAGTTAAAAGGCAGCGATCTTACTACTGGTAAGGAACTCAAAAATATGAAATCAACTCAAAATGTGTTAATTTTTTTCAGCTGAAAAAGGAGACAAAGAAGGAAAAGGTGGAAAAGATGGCAGCCATCACAAGGAAGACAAAAAGAAGGACAAAGACAAAGATAAAGATAAACGTAAGAAAATATTTGTCTTGCTTTATCTTTTGTAAGGAATGTGAAGTGCCCGATATCAGAGTTTAGGTGGCGCAGTTCCGAGAGTGAAATCTTCAAAGATGATTTGCTCTGAAGTCCTCAAATTATCCAAAATTTAAAGTTCAGAGAAAGGCATGGTTGTCAAACAATATGCTGTTAAAAAATGTATTTTGTTACCACAACTAATACTTTCTCTTCTGGTGTAGGAGAAAGAAACAATTTTAAGTAGAAAAACATTTATTTTTAAGGTTTGGTTTTGTAGTTATCACAGAATCAAAATAATTTGTCTTTCTTTTCTTTGCATGAAAATAAAATAAATTGCAATGGCTTTGATTTTACAATAGGTACTTGTTTAAGCCCTTGTAAATGAAGAACATGCATTTGTCGAATGTCTTGCACCCTAATTAACTTGTAGGCACTTTTAATTTGTTGTATTCCTTAATTCTCGTTAATAGAAGTTGTAAACATTGAAAATGCATACCTTGTCATGTTTTCTGCACCATTGTTTTATCAAGCTTTATTTATTTATTGTTTGTAATATTTTTTTTGCACTCAATCCACTTATTTTGGAATAAACATTTAATTTAATTTTTATTTTAAAATTCATTTCCATGGTAACCCTTTCACCAGTATCCCCAGATCCTGAATCACCAATAGGTTTGTCACAGCATGCAGTCACTTGACAAAAGAAGCATGAATATGCATGTTTGGTGACATGAATTTGCATGATGCATGATGTGACATTGTTTACAACTTTGCTTTCACTAGCTCCGGCACGCATAGTTTGCATGTGAGACGTTATTTGTTTGTTCTTGAAATCGCTTTGTGAAAAAGAACCAATTTTCAGATATCTGGGCTATAATTCTGCTGTCAATGCTCAAAAAAGTGAAGAATTTCCATTCTGGTGAAATAACAAAATAATTTGCATGTGTGATTTTCTTTTCCTTTTTTGATTGTTTCTCTTCCTTTCTGTGTTTCATTTCAATTAATCGTTAGTTTGATTGGCTGATTGCCATGACTAATTAGAGGTCTACATTTGCAAAGTGATGTTGGGGGATGGCAGGGGTTGTATCTAAAACTGTGTGAGTTCAATGAGATTGGTTGTTCAGGCTTAAATTGGTATTTATTAAAATAATTATATTTTTCATTTATTTATTTATTTTAAGTTTTTTTTGTAGAAACCTTTTTTTGCATGATGCATGGACATTACTCATTCTCATCTTGACACTAACACCTGTTTGTATTTTATTGAAATTGTTATGTTCTGCGATTGATTTCTTTCTTACTTGCATGTCAAAGGTCACCTAAGCCTAGACTAGAATAAAGCATCCCAAATCGTTATCATAAGAGAAGTATTATTGAATTTCAAAGAGCTAAGGACTTGCAAGTGTTGTAAGTTTCGCAAGTTGTAAGTGTTTAGAAGAGAAGCCATCAGTTTAGCAATAAGTTCCTACAAGGAACTGCCACTGTCTTTTTACATTAAAAATTAAAACAAAAAGGTGTAGAAAACCGGAACCTTTGGTTGAATTAAATTTCAGGAGCGTGAAAGCTTGTTACTTGCAAAGAATTTTAATTAGGCTTGTAGTGACTTGCGTACTGAAAAATGGCTTATTAAGAAATGGCTTATTAAGGAAGAAATGGCTTATTAAGAAATGGCTTATTAAGAAATTTAAATGTAATGGTCAACTGTCAACAAGTCACTAAAAGCAAAATGTATATTTATGACTTTCATCATTAAGTTATAGTTTCTTCTTTTTGATATTTAAAAAATATTCCCTGTCATCAGATACCCCTACAACAGCTCATTGCAGACTCTGAAGGTCCATCATAATCATGGCAAATTGTGTCAGAGAGTAAAAAAACATGTTCCTCTGAATCGTTAATATATCCTCTCTTTCATGGCCAAAAAAGGGTGAAGGGTCAGCATTTTGTAGTTAAATCTTCACACATTGTTACTACATTTTTCTTTCATAGATAAAGAAGCACCCCCTCCCCCTATACCGGATCACCCACAGGTTGCAGTATTCGTCAGTTACATTCATCCCCCTAAGGTTCCTGTGAGGGTCTCGGTCCTGGGTGAGATGGTGAGTACATTTCAAGGGAAGGGGGTCCGGAGAAATATTAATGTGCGACCAGTTGCTTCAAATTTAATTTCAAAACTGCTTCTTGTTTTGTCCAAAATATTTCTCAGCAGTAGTGGATTTCTCAAGCAATTTTGTTTTCAGCGGAGTTAGTTTCACCTTTGATAAGTTAGCTTAGTCCATGACAAAAAACATTTGCACCCTTGAAAAAATTTAGCTTCCTGGACAAGCCATCATCCTTGGACCAAAAAGTTTTAAGAAAGTTACGGTCACAGGAAAAACAAGAAATGAAAGTAAATCACTCTATGTGATGTCAGTTATTTTGTAAAAATGAAGCTTTTACTAACAATACATTTTACCAGTAATCATTGTTAAATTTATCCAAATTAATGTAATGTAATTACTCATGTTAAATTTATCCAACTTAATGGTTCACCTTACAGAAATGTCAGAACTTAATATTGATTGCTAAACATGAAAATAAAATATCATTTTCTCTAAATGTATCCCATTTTTTCTTTTTTGCAGGCTGATGCCTCAGAGAGACTCCGCCAAGCTGGCCTCTCCCACGTGTACCCTCACCCTCTGTTGCTTACTCAAACCCGCTCTTGTCCACTGGTTGCGCCCACTCCTCCACCCGTGATTCCAAACTGGAAGTTGATCAGACCCAGGAAAAAGAAAACCACCCCTACTGATGAGCCGTCAGGTAAGTTTGACCTGATAAAATCATTTAATTCTCTGTTTTGCAATACAATTTGAATGATTCAGGGTGATAAAAATTTTTGAAAGGTTGTCATTTTATTAAAAAGAAAAAAATAGTTTTATGTAAACAGATTTTATATAAACAGATATTATAAGCTTTGTATAAATTCTTTTCAGTTTTGCATTTTTATTCATGGCAATGCTGGAACCAACATAACATTTTGAATGAAAGGAACGAGATTGAATTCAGAGATTGTTGCTAAGTGAAGATTGCTTACTGGTTAATATTAAATTTCAATCTTCAATGAAAAGCGTTCTGAATTTTGACAAAAATGTCATGCTAGTTTATTTATCAATATGTAGGACAAATTTTAAGAAAAGAAGTTGTATCTGGCAGTCTTTCTTATTTTATAAAGCTCAAATCTTAAGAAAAGCTAATATTTTGCTGCTTTTCTTTTCTTTTCTTTTCTTTTGTTAATTTATTTTTATTGTCTTTCTTACTATGTATACTATATAAAGTATACTTTATACTGTATTAGTATACAACATAGTTATACCATATAAGTATACTATATAATAAATAAATATACTATGTAGGTTAACTATATAAGTATATTATATACTATATAAATATATCAATTATACTATATAGGTATACTGTATCAGTATATGATATACTGTATCAGTATACTGTACAGGTATACTGATAAGTCCATTATATACTAAATAAGTACACTGTACAGTATACCTATATAGAAGTATATTGTATATTATACAGGTATACTAATTAGTATATTATATAGGTGTACTATACTATATAAGCATACTATAATACTATATCCGGAAACCATATATACTCTGTCTGTGTACTGTTTACTATATAAGTATAATACATTAACTATAAGAGCAAACATTCTTTGACCTTCAGAATCAGAGGTGAAGAAACCAGAGCAGTTCATTGAGCTCACGTCCCCCTACGTGAACTACAAAGTTAGCCCGATACCAATACCCACTGAAACGTAAGTATGATTACCTAGGTCCTGTTACCAGATTAAAATTTAAAATGTTTATAATTGCTAAAACTTCATGGAATTATCTTACAGGAAGTTCAGACAATCCCCCCCCCCATCCCTGCCCCAAATAATTTTCTTAACTTATGCCCCAAAATGAAATAATGGAAAGTTATCTTCAAACTTCAATAAGTAGTTAAAGTACATACCTTTGAAATGTTTTAATGTCATTTAGATGTTTAAAAATGTCTCATTAGTTTTCCCCAAGTCTGTGAGAAATGTGGTGTATTTAGTACCATCATTATTGTACCTTTTAATATAAATGTTAGATAAAGGAAAGGCAAGGTCTCTCGAAATTGCAATATAAAAAATTCTGCATTGATTTAGGTTTCATAACATGTTCCATTGTTGAAACATTGTGTAACTTTATTCATTGTTTTATGACCTTTTACTAATCTTCCCAGTAAAAGACCAAAATCCTCGCTTTCAAGAGGAGGGTCTAGACCAAGCACTGCGGTGATGAATGAAATTTCCGAAGTGGACGAAAATGCAAATGAGGCGGAAGAGGAAGACAAAGAGAAAACCGAGGAAGTACCGAAGGAATCTATGGAGACTCAGGTGAGCGATATTAAAGGAGGGGGGTGTGTAACATGCTGTCATTACATTATGTAACTGTGTTCTATTTTCCAACGAAACTTTTCTGCTTGACTTTTGAACAAATTCTGAAGCAGCAACCATCTAGACTACAGATGTGCAAAGTGCAATCCTAGGGCCACCATGAGAGAAAAAAAATTACGTAATATATCAAGTAATTAATTTCCCCCTTTTCTCAGAGAGAGTTGAAACAAACTTATGTGTCACTGCCTGTAGACTGGGTAAAACACAATTCACTGCGGCTTGCAAGATATATTTCATGTCTACCACTGATTTCGACATTTCTTTACAAACTGCGAGCTGGTGTGTTTTATAAATGATACTTTGAACCCCAAATGTGCATGAACCCATTTCTCAGGTGACCCTCACGTTTGTCTCTTTCCTTTACGTAACAGAAACCGTTGGATTTATTATCGCCGCCAGTTACCGCTAATTCATCTCCTAGAGAAAGACGCAAGTCGGCACAATCCAGACGTGAAAAGAGCGCTGGCAAATCAGAGAAATCTGATAAGGCCGAGGTACGAATAAATGTTTGTAACCAGAAAGTAGTGGCAGTGAATTTCTTCCCTTCTTATTTTCCTAATCAAATAGTAATGGAAGGGGAGGGGGTGGGGTGTGGATAGGAGAGGGGTAAATACCTAAGAAAGTAGTTTCTTTTTGTGTAAATTTTTCAAACAAGTATGATGGATGAGAGCATTCCTATCAACACCTTTTATTTATTTATTCGTTTATTTATGTTTTGTTTCATATCAGATGCTAGTGACGTGCTTGCTTGTATCCTTTTAAAGAAATTCATTGTCCTTGTCAAAAAGTATACTAATCTAATCGTTTTATAGTTTATTTTCATGCAATAACTTTTGACGTATCATGAAATATTTATTGAAATTTTTTATTTTTATATTTTATATTTAGGATAAAAGCACCAGCCCAGCACCAAAGAAATCAGCTAAGAAAGGAAAGGGTGGTGCACCACTAGTGGATAAATCTGCAGAGGGGGGCAAGGGAAAAGGAAAAGGTGAAGCTAAGGAGAAAGACGCTGAGAAGGGGAATAAAGGTAAGGGACAGAAAAAGGAGGGAACAGCGTTCCCTTGCCACGCTGTGGGTCGTTTTTGACTGCATTGATGTGTACAGTGGTTTACTGTGGTAACTCTTTGGAGTTAAGGCTACACTTTTCCTTCTGTCTGTCTGTCTGTCTGTCTGTCTGTCTGTCTGTCTGTCTGTGTGTGTGTCTGTCTGTCTGTTTACTGGCTTCTGGTGATCTTACAAACCTGGACATTTCATGAAAGGTGCGAGGAGTACTTACGTTTGATGATAAAGGCTGAGGGTAGGGGGAGTTGGAAGGGAAAGAGGGGGGGCAAAGGGTAGTTGGGACGTATGTGGGATCATATTAATCTTCACATATTGAATAAATATATTGAGGAACGTTTGCCTAAAGCCTGTCAATGGACCGTCAAACTGACTCCAGTCGTCAAAAAGACTGACAGAAGTTTTAACGGGTCAATCGTGGACGTTCTGAACTAATTTTTTTCTCAGAAGGTGTGGGAAGCAGGGCAATGTTATATGTTGAGTCTTGTGCTGATTGCAAGTCATACCATACTTGTACACAATAGCTTAGTTTACATTTTGTGTGACACATTACAATTACAATTGAACAACACTAAAATTCGCTGCATGGGTCATCTTACCGAATTCCCTTTTAATATATTTTATTTTATTGCTTGTTGTGAGTTGTAGTTTGGTCATTGTTGAGAAAGGGGTAAGGTTAGGGGTCAGAGATGAGGTCAGAGATGCATGTCATTTCATATGTAGGAATGTTCTCTTCTTCCTTTTCTTCTTCTTCTTCTTCTTCTGTTGGCTCCATCCTTTCATCTCTTACATCCTCCTATTCAGTTCCATTACCCTCTCTTACTTCGGTAACCCTTTACAGTATCATATAGTTAAAATCTATCATACAGTATGTAGATGCATATTTAAAAAGTGATGCATGTACATGGCATAAAACCATTTTCTTTCCATGAAATTATCTCATTTTGCCTGAGTAGCAAAGTATAAAATATGAAAGAAAACGAAATCAGTGCTACTGAAATGGTTTTCAATCAAAATAGAGTCAAAAAGTAGTAAATTTGGACAATAATGCATTACTAGGAAAAATATATGTTTGGTAATCCACATCCCGTACTTTCAGTTTTGTTCACATTGCACCATGTTCATTTAAAACCCATAATGAAAGAGGGGGGGGGACTTGGACAGTACCTCACACCTCCCCCCCCCCTTTCAGCTTTGTTTTCATTGTACCATGCTCCCCCCCCCCTAGTATAATATAATGGAGGTAACATTTGAATACCAGCTCATACCTTTCTTCCCTTGGCTTTGTTTATAAGGCACCGTGCTTCCTAAGAATTTCAACCCACACCCTTCTGCCCCCAACTTTGTTCAAATTATATGCCCCTTTAAACCTCCTTACTCATTACACAACATGCTCCTTACACATCATGCTCATTTAAACCTAGATAAATGAAGGAAATAACTTCCCCATTCCCTTCATATATGTATGAAGTGATCGTACCAAGCTCCTATACCAATTGTCTGAAATTAAAAAAGATATAAAAAAAGGGAAAGTATGTTTTTTGAAAGATACCCCACAACCTTCATTTTCCATCTGCTACTCATATCAGCATCATCATTGTCATCATTATCCCTATCCCAGACAACACCCTCAAGCCAACAGAAGGAGATGATGCAGTCTCCATGACAACCGATGTTGTTTCCCGTTCAGGAATCGGAGAGGACGGATTGCCTGACGGGGAAACCCAGCCTGAGATCATCATCGATAGAAAGGACTTGGAACCGATGAAGAAAGATATCTGGATGGATTTTGAAGATTTCTGTAAATGTTTCAAGTGAGTCTGATCTAGAAGAATACTTTTATTATCTCTTTAGCAGTCAGCCGTTTCTTTTAAAGCTATATTGAAAATTATTCCTACCTGGTCCAAAATGGAAATTCTCTCTTTGCAGTGACCTCAGATCTACACAAAACTTGAGTAAAAGTTACGGGATGTTGAAGATAATAATCCCACACCCAATGCTGATCTCCCTTCGTAGAATTGCACTTCCTTGTGGAGTCCGTCAATGTAATGTCAATTAACTAATTATTGTTTTCTCTTTTCATATTTCTCTTCATTTTCAGGACATTGTACATATTCCACAAACCTAACACATACCCCACCAACCACAAGTATTCAGACTTAAAGGTAAGAAAAATGTTGCTTGTGATACTAAATTTAGATTTAAATTAAAGTTGCTCATTCAAATTAATTACGTAGTAAGTTGCAACAAGTACTATTTTGATGAGAATTTTTTTAATTTAAATATTAAGATATTTGGTTTGCTAACTTTTTTTTCCAATTCCTTTGTACATATCTTTTGTAAAGATTAGTTCAAATATAAGTGAAAAAAATATATATAAGTGAAAGAAAAAAACAGTTTTCCAATAAAAAAAAGGATAAACAAAGCACCTTCTTTTCGCTAATTTTTTGTTCGCTCTGCCGTTTTTTGTTTTCACTTATTGCTGCGATGACAGAAATTGGAGAATATGGTGTGGACAAAACAGCAGGTTTGTGCAGATACAATGTGTAACCCATGTGTGCCCCCTTCCCTCCCCTCCCCCCATGAAATATACTAAACTTTATGTTAAAACTGATCCCACTGTTTTGATGTAACCGAACGTTTTATTTCTCTATATCTGCACGTGTGTCACCAAGTTTGTAATTTTTTAATAACATGTTTTATCTTTTTTGATGTATTTGACTTTGTTTAACGTTGATTTGGCGCAGTTGCCCTTTTCCCTTGTTATCAGCAAAATTACTTTGCTTGCGTTACATGTCACATGTGCTTGAAAGCAGCTGGATGTGCTTGTGACATTGTACCTCCTGTCATACTAAGCTACAACAGTATAAACCTGAGTTTTATTTACATTCAAAACAAACATCAAGGTCTTCATATCAAGGCCTGTATCTCTGACCGACACATTCTCATATAGCCTACATTGCAACAAAAGAGTTCTGGTAAATGCATATATTGTTGAAATCCGACATTGCCCCATGCAGTTATACCTTTCTGAGCAAGAACAGCAGGGGTTCCCACTAGTTAGCATAGAGGCCACATCCAACCTTGGGAGAATATCAATTATCAAACATAATCTTGCACACAGAGGGCAGGTAGGCCCTCAAGGGCTCTAGCTTTGAGCACCCTACCCAGCCACAAACTCCAACGAATGTTACCCTCTCTGAACAGTTAATGGGGGAACCCTCGATGTACAGGATATACACACAGAACATTGGAAACTTTGTCACTCTAGTGAACTTGTTAGATTTGTTTCTCATATTTAGCACTGTTCTTACTGTTTTGTTCTTCTCCTGCTTCTTCCTCCCCCGTCTCTCTCTCTCTCTTCTCTAATAGTCGGCTCCTGCTCGTGTGAAGCACAGTTTCACCGTAGAATCTCTCCTCGAAGCTGTAGGTTAATTCACCCTTCTCGCTATTAAACACCAAACCCATCTTTCACAACTACTCATTGCTTTTACTTCATTACTTTACTAACAATTTTATGGAGACCAGAACGGTTACAGCATTTACTATATTGTTTTTTTTTTTTTTTAGCTCTGTACCTTTGCCTGATTTTGGGGGGGGGAAGGGAGGGGTTGTTTGATGGGCGGGAGGGAGGGGATTGTGTTTTTGGGGAAGGGGTTGTGGGTTTTTTTTTTCTACATCATGCCACATCAACAACAATGGAAACAGTTAAACATTTTACTTCAGTAACTGTGTGTAGGGATTTTTGTTTCTCTGTTTCAAGAAAAGTAGGTGTTAACTACTTTTGGATATAACTATCATCTTTTTTAAAAGTGTAAATAGCTTTTAGCCTACATTTTAGGACTGCATCCTCTCTATTTTTACATGATTTCAGGTGAGCCAACCAACTGGAAGCAAAAGATCAGCTGCCCCAGGTGGTCCCTTCCCAAGTGCTTCCATTACTGCACAGACACCAGCAAGAATACCCTTCAGCCCTTCGCCTCAGTATCATGTGAGTGTCACCAAATAATGTGGGGTGCAAGGGTCTCCTTGAATAATTGCATTATCAAATAAGTAATTTACAAAAGTTTAAATTTCTAACTTTCTTTATACTGATTGATAAAAGTTCTTGTCTGAAATAGTGTTGCTTGGTAGCAAGTCAAAATGCATTGACTGTACTGTTTGAAAATGTGTAACTATTTAGAGTAACAAAAGATTTTATTTCATCGCTAATTTTGATGAAGTTAAAAGTAAAAGTTGTATTTTTGCAAAGTAAAATTGTTTGAAGAACTGGTTTGATTGAACTGACTTGAATGAATTGGTTGAATTGATTGATTGAACTTTTTTATATTGTGATATAAAGCAACTTCTTTCATTCGATTGTGCTTAATATTTTTCTTCTCATTCCGTTTCTTTACTTTCATTTCTTTCCGAGTCAGAGCTCGACTGAAGACAGACCCCAACAGTACTTGTGTATCCTTTCACCTAAAATCAAATTTTTGTCAGCTTAAAGGTTAAGCCAAGGTACCTTCACTTATTTCAATATTCTAGCTGTGCATGTGTATTGTCATAACCCTGGATCACGTAGAGCCGTACCGACTCACACCAGATATTGCATCAATACACTTAAGTACTGTTCCAAGCACCAAAAAGAAGAAACAAAATCAGACAGGATTTAGTCTCAAGTCTCACTGTCTTTGTGAGTGATTGCTTTTACAAACAGGGTTATGTATGTATGTACGTGTGTATTTGTGTATGTGTTTTAGATCCTCCTGCAAGCAGGAACTTGTGTTGTCACAAAAAGGCATATCAATACAAGCATTATTTAGCCTTAATTTCCCTGACTCTTTAAATGTGGATGAAACTTTGGCTCTGCCTCATCTCAGCACGAAAACTAGCTACTGCCTGCATTCTAAGCTCCATTAAAGGTAGTCCGGATATGCCCCAAATTATAGCATGCTATAATTGCTAGAAGTTTTCAAAAAGCACTTTCCTGGAGGTCTTTACTCTCCTGAAATTGTCATCAGACATTTTAAATGAACACACAAGATGTGTGAATGTCCCAATGAGGTAAATATTCTTCCAGGGTGATAACAACAATAGAGTAAGAATTTTGACCAAAGCTGACCATATTTGAAAATCTGGCATATTTAGGGCCAATACAAGTATACCTTTAAGCTCACATTTTAGACTTTTAACTTTCCTTAAATGTGGTGTCTCAGTCGTCGATAACCTTGAGTCATCTGAAATAATTGTGTCCTACTCATCCCTGTCTCGCTGGTTTGATCCGCCGAGCACCGAACCTCCAAAGACGTCTCACAGTCACAGGGATAAACAAGAGAAACAAAAGGACAACGAGTCCATCGCTGGGTCCAGCAGCATTGCTGAAGGTGAGGAGGAATTTGATTGTCTGAAAAGGGCATTATGAGTAGATGCTATTTGCCGATTTTCGTTGATATTCCAATTTTTTTTTTTCAACTAGTAAATCTCCGAATTGCACCCATTTCCACATTCATATTTGTTGTTTTTATCAATAAATTTGATAACCCTTGAAAGAAACCAACCAACAAAGAAAATTTAAGTAACATCCATCACAGAGAAAATAAGTCTCCTTCATTCCATCAGTTTTTATTACAACGAGAGTCATATCATAAAGTTCAGTCTCATAGATCTCCATCCATCATTACAAAAAACGACTGGCATTAAACCTAATGCCAAACTTCACACACCACTGATCCTATCCAGTCGTCCTATCACGTAACTAGCAATTACCACGTGCGCTATATGAGCGAAGCAAGTTTTGGAATCTTCCATCCATCGGTTTGCAGAATTCAAAATGTTTCTAAACTGGCGGAATAAACAGAATGACGATATCAAAACAACAAAAAAAGAACTATATCTATTTTTTTTTTTTTAGCTCCTGTAACCAAGCCGCCGGACCTGCCAATCACACCAGTGCCACCCGGTCTGTTGGTCGCTGAACCTTACTCCTGGAAGAGTTTGGTGGTGGGACAGCCTCTATTGAGAATCAGGACCACCTCTACAAAAGTGGCTGCCTTGACGTTACCACCAGGGTAAGTTGTTCTTATCATCAGTTTATTGATTTCCAGGGAACGATTTGTTTGAAAATAACGTATATAATAACATTACTTTTTTTAGGGAAGTCAAGAGTTGATAGATCTATATGCCCTCTATTTTTCAGACGTCACGTCCTACGATTTATGATGACAGCACCGATGGGGTACCACATCCATCTCTGTTCGCGTGTGCCGTTTGTCTTTGGTGATGAAGAGACAGTGATGCAACATCTAACAAAGGTATATACATTGCCAAAACCTCCCTTCCTTTCTGTTTCAGCTGATATTGGACAGGTTTCATAGAATTGTCTGTAAAGTAGTAAAACTTTTTTTTTTGTGGGTGTAAAACTTAGTTGAGGGCTGTATGTATGCGTGCTTATGTGTGTGTATTCTTCTATTTTTGTGGGTGGGTGGGGGTTTAAATTTCCATCTATTCTGCTGTTTGGTTTTCCATTTATGGTTGTATAGATGTTAATTTAAACTAACTGCCTTCAATGTTGACTGTCATTCATAACAATTACTATAATGTTTTTTGTGTGTGTGTGTGTATATGTAGGTATCGGGGAACAATTTTTCCAGTATGGCATCGCAAAAAGCTATGCAGAATGGTCAGGTTGGTGTACAAGTGTAATGGTGTATAGCAGTGTTTGGACACTGTGACCATAGTATTTTACAAGAGACAACCTCAGAGCCGTCTAAACTGCTGTTTGGCATATTGTAAATCTTTGTTTAACCACTGCTTATATTTTCTTGCCTCAGGAGAGTTGCCGATTCGTGGACCACGCCATGACCATAATGAAGAGCTTAGAAAATGCCATCAATATGTTTGATAATGCAGAGCTTTGGGAACAGGCCATGAGAGAATTGGAAAATGCGTATCAGCCTGTGAGGAGATCCAGGAAGGAAAACTGGCAGAATTATGAAGTAAGCTTCCATCAGAGTTTAGTTAAAACCAAAAAAAAGTACAACATTATCAAAAATAGGAATCACAACTAGCTAGTGTGGTGGCAGTGTCGGTCATGATTTAGGATTATTGAAGGCTCAAAAACCAATATTCCAGTTTAACAAAATACTGTTCGTACTCTTTGTGAATGCTGGAAAAAGTTATTAGATATAACTCGCTGAATATTGCTCAAAATTTGTTTTTACTATGTCACAACCTGGACAAAATAATGTGATACATGGCGAAGATGTAAATCGGAGACTATCTCTTTTTGGTTTTTAATTTGAGTTTATATTGATTTTTATTCTTTCGTTATTCTCTTATTAAATCTGACATGCAAGTGAATGAACATTGATTCATCTAAATTTGATGGTACTTGGTCAAAGCTCAAATAGTCATTTTTGCAAAAGATTCTCCAATGGGTAGATTTGAGGTCTATTAAAAAACAGCAAACAGTCAAAAAGAGATGGTTTTCCACTTTTTACAAAATAATGACAAAAGTGACTCTTTTGTGGTTGGAGAATGTGTTCACGCCCCTACCCCATTTTCATTAAAAATACACAAAATATTAAAGAAAGAAAATGTTATGGAAATATTTTGAATGAAGTTTATCAATCCTCCTTGTAAAAACGTTTCATGTATGATAACTGTTCTGTTGACAGAACCCTAATGTTAGCTTCACTTGCTGTGTTTATTTTGCCACCAGATTTTCAGAGAAGCATTGTATTCGACTTTGAGAGACGTATTAGGTACAAACTTCACCACAAGAATGGCCTTTGCATGGAGGGTGTTTAACTTTGACGCTACCACACGGAATATAACCGGAATATCACATGGTGGCAGCAGACCTGGTATGTATGAATAGTTCATTCAAAATCATACAACAGGTCAAAGGTTGTATGTTTCAGTCTATTCAATGTTCAACTACCCCAGGGGATGACGTTGTTATTACTTTAAGGTTTTCTTAAGTTGGTAGTTTTATATTCCAAGTATTGGTTCTTTTGTACAGTGCTCTTGAGCATGTTTTATTTCATGATAACAGCACTTTAATATATGGTATTTATTATATCATTATACTCTCTGAAAAACTGCCTGGGATACTTTCAAAAACAGTTCTCAGGCATGCGACAGTAAAGTATGTTGGGTTTTTTATTTTCATCTTTTTATTTTCACTAGGAGCGTGTATTTATAACAGTTCGTGATAACTTAATTATCATTGCCCTTCTCACCCCCACTCCTCACCCACCCCAACCCCGAAATATACTTGATTTAAATAAAGAGATTTGCCTGCAGATATTTCGAAAAGGGCTGAAGCTCTCGGGCATACAACAGTAAAGTATGTTGGGTTTTTTTTCCAGCTTTTTAGTTTCACTAGGAACGTGTATTTATAACAATTAGTGATAACTTTATTATCGTCGCCCTTCTCACCCCCACTTCTCACCCACCCCTGCCCCGAAATAAATTTGAATTACATGAAGAGATTTGCCTGCGGATATTTCTAAAAGGCTGGAGCTTTCGGGCATGTGTGATAGTAAAGTATGTTGGGTTTTTCTTTATTACCGTTTTATTTTCACAAGTAGTGTGTATTTATAACAGTTAGTGATAACTTAATTATCATCGCCCTTCTCACCACCCCTACTCCAACCCCAGAGAGGTCTCCCCCATCCCACCGTAAAAAAAAAGTGGTAGATGTCAATGTCTTGATTTAATCATCTTCCTGCTTGCCTTAGAGATATTTTGTAACATACACTATCATAAGTTTTTCATGTCCATCCACATAACAACACAACCAATCTTTTCCTTTTTTTTTGCTTTTGCAGCAACTGGAGCCTCAAGAAAATCTGGGAAAACAAGGAAATGTAAGCTGTATTCTTTAATAATAATAATATGTTATCAGTCAGGGAAAAATGATCTGTTACAGAAGACCAAATTGATTTGCCAAAATGGACAAAAATTGCTACTTATAGCAAGTTTTGTGCACTCAAAACCTATTATTTTCATTATTTTAAGATGAAAAAAATGTGTACATTAAAACATCCTATTTCAAGATTAGAGTTCAAGACTACACCATGAGTACATATTAAACTTGCAAAATAAATAATTTTTATATGTCTGTTGAAAATGCGAGGCAATTCAATAAACTTGTAAAAAATACTAGCTCCTTCACGCTTTCAAGTAAATTCTGCATGGTTTTGTGTTTGATGGTTTGTACATTTGTGTAATATTGTCAATTAAGTTATCAATTATGTCAATTAATTATACAATCAATTAGTCAATTAATAATTATTAAGTCGAGTAAGTCAATCAATTAAGTCAATCAAGTTATTTTGTCAATAATATTTTTTTTTATACTCGGTTAACACTAAGGTGGTCCTTCTTCACGTTCTGACATATCTGTTGTCCGAAGGGTTTTGAATTTTCCAAAGTAAAATTTGCAAAGGAAAATATTTTCAATGATTGTTCTCCATGGTAACATTGAATGTTTGGTGAACCATATTTGTCGTTAGAGATTGGCTGAAGGCAATTGGTTCTGGGAAAAGATATCTAATGTTTGTCAATAGAAACAGTGATGTCATCGTTGAAAGCTGGAAAACTGGTGTAATGGCCTAAGTTCAACATCTTTCTTTCTTCTTTATTTATTCCCTAGCTGATGTCCCAGAAACTATGGCTAACTGGTGAGTGTGTTACATTTCTATAGTATTCCTGTTTTTATCGTTGTGGTTTTGTGTGTTTTTTACCGTCAGTTGTCTCTATTGAAGCCTGTTGAGGTGTAAAATAATACTTTGTTTTATTTATCGTCATAGTGTAAGCTCTGAGATGTTATTTCAGTAATCATGGAGCAAAATTTGTGATCTGTTTTGTTTTAAATCAGTTTTGTTTTAAATCAATTTGGTATGATAATACTTTGTTTTATTTATCGTCATAGTATAAGCTCTCAGATGTTATTTCAGTAATCATGGAGCAAAATTTCTGATCTGTGTTCTTTTAAATCAATTTGCTAAGTCATGAAAATAACTGAGTTGCATGGGTCTATTTAACCGGGGTGGGCGGGGGGTCCGGTTGCAATATTTTGAAGGAGGGTGGCCCAAGGGGTCTGTTTGCATCGGCAGGCTGTCATTTATCAAGAAAAATTACAACATCAGTAATTTGTCACGACTATTGATTATGTTCACCGATTAATTACATTATTTATGTCATATCTAAATTTTTGATGGAGTTTTCCAGTACACAGAGCCACTCTCTTTCTTTTCTTTTGGCAGGTTGTCATTTATCAAGAAAAATTACAAC
Organism: Apostichopus californicus; assembly: GCA_020650975.1. Classification (NCBI taxonomy): domain Eukaryota; kingdom Metazoa; phylum Echinodermata; class Holothuroidea; order Aspidochirotida; family Stichopodidae; genus Apostichopus; species Apostichopus californicus. The sequence continues at coordinate 38,549 of JAIPMN010037631.1, forward strand.
ATCAGTAATTTGTCACGACTATTGATTATGTTCACCGATTAATTACATTATTTATGTCATATCTTAATTTTTGATGGAGTTTTCCAGTACACAGAGCCACTCTCCTTCTTTTCTTTTGACAAACAGTGATGTTTTACAAATGCATTCTTTTATCATCACAGTTATTACCATGATAATAGTAACTTTGAATTGACTTCCTCAATACAGGGAACCATCAGAGGAACAAATTTCAGCATTCAGCAAGCTCACCAGTATCCTTAGGGGAAGATTTGTGAGGAAGCTTAGAGCTGCCAGGACACAGGGTGAGTTTTACATTACAGTACTTAATCAATTAGCAGCACTCTATCTGTTCTATGTTACCATAAACAGCAGGGAATAATCTATCCGTTACCGCAAAGGGAGATGCTATGCAAAATGGTCAATTTGCTATACAAGGGCTAGTGTTTTTTCTTTTTGTACACAGGAAAAAAACCATAGAATATTACAACAGAACAAAATTCAGAACCTTCCAAACCTGCTACAAAAACTTGAAACATTAAATTATTAAGTACTTGTTTCCATACCCCTAACAAACAAACCCCACACAGCAACACCCAGAAAGCTATCTTGTGTCTTTTCCAATGTGTCTCTTCTTGTGTACTATTGAATACATCAATATGATAACTGACAATTGTTGTTATTATATATTTGTTGCTAACTTCATAAATAGTGGTTTATTGCCATGGTAAAAATATTCCTCTGACTCTGAAGCCCAGCTATGAAAAGAAAAAGAAAATTACAAAATCATTTTATTTGTAAATCAACCCGGATGGAGAAGTCCGACAAAACGTGTTGTAACCACCGTCGTTAATACCAGAATTAGAAACCATTCTGAAATTTAATCTCAGAATTTAATGTGAGCTACATCTTAGAGTGATGTTGACAGTTGCTTTCAGCTTTACAAGAATAACAACTAAGAAGAATGCACAGCATGAATGTATCAAAGAGGAGTACATTGTTTGGAAATATGAAAGAAATTACAATATAAATTACAAAATCTGTCGGCCAGCCAGAGATCAGCACACAAGTTTATTTAAAAATTTCCCTACTTGTTGTATTTCAAAAATAAAGCACTGAATTCTACTAACAACTTTCCCTACCATATTTTTTTTGGTGGTGGGGGGGGGGGGGGTTGGATCCCTTTTTTGCGAGATTTCTATATTTTTTTGGGAAAAAAATCATCCTTAATTTTGGTTTTCCTCTCACAGGTACCGAGGAAAACAAAGAGGTGAAGAAACAACTGCAAGAAGTTTGGGAAAAGTTGGAACCAAATCTCGAAGAGCACAGTCTACATCTATTTAGGTAAACTCTTCAAAATATCTTCTTTTTATTTTATTTTCACAAGCAGTTTGCTGTAGTAATAATGTTATTCCCCCCCCCCCCCTCCCCTTCTTGCATATATACCTGCAACAAAGTATAGTCTTCTCGTTGTTATATAATTGCCCGAACATTCCTCACTCTGGGTAGGTTTGCATCTGTTGTCGCCCTCTCTAATTAATAGTTTATAGATTATATTTCCTCGTTAGAAGTTTGTTTGTTTTTCATGTATCTCTTTGGACTGATTAGATTAAAACACATCTCCATACCGATGGCCGTATTGTTATGACTATATGTTCAAATTTTCTATTGTATCATGTACGACAGGTCCATGTTCAAAGCCGACCCAGATCTGATGCCTCTCTTCCCGTTCTCCCAAGACGAGTGGAACAAGATAGCGTATGTTGATTTCCAGGGTACCTACCAGGACCAGCCCAATAATACCTGGTTTGTTGTCTTTAGGTCAGTTTACCTTTTTTTTCTTTTCTCCAATTCTTTTTGGTCTAAGTTGATATATATATAGCAGGAATTGAAACTATTTTATAGAGAAGAGTGTTGGCATGGTTGTGAAGTCAAAGCGACTTACTGATTTCTGCTGGATTTAGCGGAAGTTTTGGAAAATCGGATTATTTTAATCCGTGTCAGATTATTTTAACCTGATTCCGTCGTAATTGCAAAGGAATTGTTTTGGTTTATCTGGGACGGTCCTTATTGTCAGTAACACTGGAGTGAAAACTGTTGTCAATACCCTCAGTTTGTTAGTTTGTGCCTGCATCCTATCCCATGCCCTTACATGTCAACCCACCTCACCCTCACCGTCACCCTCCCCATTCTCACACCCCTCACTTACCTTCTTACCCTCCCTTTAGCCATCCTTGTCACTCCTCCATTTCCCCCTCACCTCAACCCCTCAAAAAATAGTAACAATTTATAAATTTGAACTCTTTGTGCACATATTTCTTTCCAATACCAATCTCTTCAATTATGTCAACTTGTATATTTCTTTATGTTTTTAGGGATGTATTTTACGTGCAGGAGCCCATGCTGGTAGTACCCAAGCTCTACGTGTCCATTCCAACCTGCATGCTGAGAGTAGTAAACAACGACACCGGCGAAGAAATACCAAGGGTGTTCCAGCGAGTCGCTCCATATGAGTATAAGAGAAACAGGGTAAGGATGTCGAAAATCAGTTTTCCTTCCTATCCATCTCCCTAAACCCTCCCCATCCTCTCCCTTCCCCCTCCCTCCCTCCCCATCCTCTTTTTTATAGAGGTATAGAGTTAAAGCAGCATTGTGTGTTAACTTATAGTACTAGCCACTGTTTCTTTGGACTTGTGTGTTGCAGCTTGTGTTATCTGTCAATATGTACTGTTCTGAGAGGACAAGGGAATTGGATAGCTTTCAAAATCTATCATGGAATTTTTCAAGCTCCTCTATTGCAATGGAGAACACTGCACTTTTGTGTTATTATTGGTTTGTGTTTTAAATTTTATGGTTTGAGTTTTAAAGGCATTGAAGACTCGCCTCAAACCGCGTTCCACCCTCTGAAAAAAGTTAACTTTCCGTTGCTTGCAAGTGAAGTTTTTTCTTTGTTGCTACAAAATGCAGACAGTAATGAAACGTGTTACCTTGTTATCTTTTATCTGGACCTGAGATGTCCATCGCTGTTATGTACACTGTGTTGTGGGTATTGACCGTAGCTGCATGTATTGACTGTACCCTAGTGTCTAATTACCGACGGTAGCAAGCTGTTTGTGTATTTTCTGGGATCGATGGTGGTGTCTAACACTTCTGTTACACCTCATTTGAAACTAGGTCAGATTACCGGCATCAGACGTTTCTTTGTGCGCGAGTCTTCACTCCCTTTAAAGTTTCATTCTATAAGCTAATGTGTTATTTTTTCACATGACACCCCATTGTTAAAGAGCGCCCTTATAATTTGCTTACTTTCTACTTAAAATAATAATGTGTGCTTTGATCACCTTTGAAAAAGGAAAGGTATGGAGGAATGTTCTCTCTTAGCCAAAACACTTCTAACATATAAATACAATTTTTGTTTTCATTGTTTTTGCATGTAGTACGGCTACACATTCGTAGGCGAGGCTCGGTCGACAGATTTCCCACTGAATGGGGGTAAGTGGAGGATGCGTCTGATTGGGTCATCGACGCCACTCCCCCAACCGTCAAGAGAGAACCTACATAGTAGCTTTACTGTGAAGGAGATCAAGGATTACTACATACCTAACAAGAATTTTGTCATTCTGAGGTGAGTGAAGTCTGCTTGCCACAACTGCTTGCCACAACTGCTTGCCACAAGTTGCTCTTTGATTGATGTATTTTGTCGCTTGCTCAATTTTTGTCTCGCAAAGATTACAAACATAACTTTCAAAAAGATTTTCAAACTTCAAAATTTGTCACAAATGTTTGTAGGTGGCTGCAAAATGAAATATTCTTGTAATGAGAAGAAAAATGCACTGTTGGTGAAAGGGTGTAATTGTTTTAATTTATGTGGCCATGTTGTTCTAATTAGCATATTTAGAGGGAATTCTGATGACATTTAATGAAAATGTAGTAGGGAAAGAAATACATAACAAGCAGTTTATCTACTGCAAAAATTGTCATGTAGGTAGGAGTATTATAAAAGTTAGAATTTAAATGTAGATTGAAATATTGAACAATGAATAGAGTAGAATTAGACAGAATAAAGGGGTAACGAGATTAAAGGTAGTAGCATCAGGTTAAAGGGGGGGCCTGACATGAAAGGGCTGCAGGTGATGAAAGGGCTCAAGAGGTAACATTGGGGCGAAGGGATGTAACAAAGAAAAAGAACAATCATTACGGTTAGACCCTCCTTTGAGAGGCTACTTTTGATTTTCCTCCAGAATAATTTCTGCCAGGCTAATTAATTACAGAAAAGTTATTATTGTTTATTGTATAAGCAGGGATGTGCTCAGGAATATTTGAGTGCCGGGTAGATTGTGCGGTAGTGTGATCCACACCCTGGAAGAGGGATCTCATGGGTGGGGTATCACTTCCCACTGGACAAATTTTGCACATGAAGTATACTTAGGTGGTGCTATTTTTCCTATTCTGTGCCATGTATTCTCCCAGATTTTGGTTATGGTAAAATCTGTTAAATTATCATCAAAAAAGTGCCGGGCTGAAATGTTTAAAATACTGTTTGTGCTGGCCAGTGTGAGCACATCCCTGTATAAGTAATACAACTGGAGATTTATACCCTGACAAATTCTGTGGTTCTTAAAATGAATATCAACTGGTTAGGCTTTAAGCTGACAATGCTTGCATATCAAACCCTTATATCTATTCCAAAAAAATCATTCTCAACAAAACTGTTTCTCTCTATTATTTTTCAAATTTCAGTTTCTTGTCATTTTTTGATATTTTTTTTCTCTTTGTCTTTCTTCTCAGATATTTCGTCAAACCTTCAGAGGATCATATTGCCAGCATCCAGTTTTGCACCTCCAAGCCAGACGTCTACATTAGCCTACAGATTCTAGATCACGAGGAGGAAGTGGCCAGCACAAAGGGCAAAGGTCACGCCGTCATCCCTGCATTCAGGTTCTTGAGGGATCGAGAACCGGGAGAGGATGAGAGACGTTCGGGAAGCAGATCATGTAAGTTCAGAAAATCTTCGTTGCTAAGCAAACGTTTTTCCTGTTTACATAGTTTGCCGGATGTGAGGTTGTAAACTCTGCTAGTAACATTTGTAAAATGAACACAGCTTTGTTGACATTGGTACATGTTTTTTAAATTGTTGACAATGTTTGTTGAGCTTTGTTCATGCCAAGCTTTGAAATTCATGCAGCGTAGACACTTTCTTGTTTTTTATTCTTTTGTTTGGGCCATTTCATCCAATTATCATTAATTTTGGGGTAATCGGCTTACTATCAACATTGACAAACTCGTCAGCTGAAAGTTTTAAATGGAAATATTTTGGACCATACGGAATGAAAAAAACATGATCTGTGGTATTAATGAACAAACCTATAATGGAATAACAGTAAAGGAGACTGTAGAAAGATGTGCTACAATTATAATTAATATAGTTTCAGGAAGTTATTCTCAATAATGTACCTGACATTATCATTATTATTGTGTACTTTTCAGTCATCATTGTATTTTCATATAATCATTCTATTCCTTTTTATGTATGATCATGATTTACATTAACTATATCCAACGAGCTTGTGTGTATCTTTTGTTTTTTCAGCCGCCAAGGGGCCTAGAGCAAGCTCAACAAGTATTGGATCGGGGAAGAGAAATAGATCTGCTAACAGCCATGATGGAAGGCAGTCGGTAAGTTAGCAGGACCTCTGTATGTGTTTGATGGGAGAGGGGTGAGGGCAGGAGGGCGAGACTTATCTGGACTCTCTAGATATCTAATGGGAGGGTGGTGATGGGGGCAGATAGAAGGGTCAGCTAACTGGATCCTGTAGATCTGGGGTGAGCAACCTATGGCCTGTGGGCCACATGCGGCCCGCCAGTGATTTTTTTGCGCCCCGTGAGATGTCTCAAGCAAAGGGAAAACAATCGATCTATTTTACATCATCACAAAAAACGAGCTAGCTGCTCAGAATTTATCGGCACTAATGATGCTGTCAGGTAGGCCTATTATCCCCATTAATTATCAACTGTACTGTATTGACATTATGTTTTTGTGAATACAGATTAATTACACACACCTATTGCTTGAAAGTCCTTGGAATCAAATGTTTGAAATCAACAGCAGGTCGTTTGGTTAGGTGAGGCCCAGTCAATTTTTCACTCCTTATATCTGACCCATTCATTCAAATAGGTTGCCCACCCCTGCTGTAGATGGTCAATGAGAGGGAGGTCCAGGGATCAGGTAAAAGACCATCAGTAAGTTAGTTAGATGCCTGATGAGAGAATGTCAGAATGGTAATGAAAGGTGGTGGATTGAGGGGAAGGGTGAGAGGTGAAATTTATCTGGACTGTTTGTGATGAGAGGAAGGAGAAGAGGATCTTCACAAGTACAGTGCCACACACAGCCTGCAATCTACTTGGAAGGAGAGATCCATTATAAACATTTACTGGGTAACATTGAGCTGTTTAGTTTAGCATCAGGAATTGAAACATTGTCATTTGCTGTGATTAACTTTTCATTCATATGCTATGTTTGTTCTTTTGTAGAAAGTCAAAGGAAGTGGCGGTGATATTTCAAAAGTTGATGCTGGGGAGATTGACGAGAACGAATTTAAGGTACGCCAAAAAACTAACAGATGTATAACATCTTGAGAAAAGCTCTTGCTTTTCAGAATAAATGTCAACACTCATCCTACCACAGTTTCTTAGCAGAGGTACCCAACCTAACCTATTTTGCATATTAGAATAGCAGCTGAACAAGTTGTTAAATTGTTAACCACCCACCTGTCATTTTCATCAATGAAAAGGAAAACCTTGGATACTCTGTATTCAAACTGTTTCCCCTTGGTGACCCTTAATTTTCATCTTCATTATCTTGGCTACCGTGAATTGATGGACGATGTGTCCTGGGAGAGAGGTCAACGGGGAGGGGGAGATATACCTTTTGAGTAACCCCTTAAATGGGTTGTGACCCCCAATTTGAATACATTTTTCTATACAGACAGGCTGGGGGTACCTCCAGTTAAAGGTAGGCTGTATAGGCCCCAAATTATAGTGTGATATAATTGCTAGAAATTTTCCTAGAGGTCTTTAACACCCCAAATTGTTCTCAGACATTCTAAATGAACATGCAAGAGGATGGAATGTCCCAGTGAGGTCAATTTCCTCCAGTTTCAGAATTTTGACCAAAGGTGACCATATTCCAGTATCTGGCATATTTGGGGCCAATACAGCAAACCTTTAATGGACAAGGGGGAATGTCATGATGTAAGGAAACCAGTTACATTAAGACTGACATAGAATAAAACATTTATGAATTTTAGAAATGAAATGTCGCCCCACTTCAGGAGAGTTACAGGAAGCAGCTGCCTTTCTTTTTTTAATAATTTTAATCAGTTACAAATAAACTTAAATCATTGTATCTATCTTAATACAATGTTTGCATATTTGTTCTTCTACAGCCCCACAAATATGTCGTACAAGCCAAGGTCCTACGCAAAAGCTGGCCTCTGTCCGAGAGCAGCTGGGCTTTCGTCCAGGTCTTGAAAGAGCTAGAACGCAATGATTTGAAAGGTAAATCTCTTTGATTAAAAGTATGAATATTAAAATAGGGAAATGTGTAAAGAAAAATGCAGTGAAATAGTCTTATTTCATAAAAGAGAGAGAAAAAATGGTGGAAGTGCTTAAACTGTTGTGAAGATAATTGAGCGGAAAGTGTAAAATAAGCCATGGTCTAATATGTTCAAATCTACTTTTTTTTTCTTTCTTGGGGAGGGAGGGGAGGGGTGGGTGGCATTGAGGAGTGGAATGGAAACTTCACAAGTATCATTTATATTGTATATGTGTGGTATTGAATATAATATCAATGACTTTATTCAATTGTGATTTGTTATGGTCCAGACCTAGGGCTGTTACACTGTTTGCATCAAATTGTAAGGATTTGTATGACAACTCTAATGTAGTCCATCTCGATGGACAGTTTGAATTGCTGTTTTCTTGCTTTGAAGATGCTTTCATTCAAACATGACAATATTGACCAATCTTACTGACATCTTTTTTATTATATTAATCAATGTTTTGCTGCACTTGGGTGAGAGTTTAAGTTTATTTTCCAACATTTACGTAATAATAATAATGGACATTTATAATGCGCCGGTATCCGTCAAAAAAGACGCTCCTGGCGCAATTATACGTAACTATAATCTACTATATCCGTTGAGCTCAATACAACCTCTCCTAACGTAACTGTAAATTTCCCGAGTAACGTTTAAACAACAGACGGTTGTGAAGTTTCAGTTTTATTTTAGCAGACTGTTTATTTTAACAAAAGTCTTCAGGAAGGAAAGATTGCTAGATTCAACAGCGGCGCATACTGAAAGAAAATACGGTGATACTCTGATTGGTCAGGGGGAACAATTTCTAACCCTAGAGTATGAAAGCAGAGGAGGAGGAGGTCGAAGAAGAAAAGGCATGACCCAACTAAAAATATCATTGTTCCAAATATCAAGCCGACATTTCAGTCATGCATATTCAAAGAACATTCATGAATATAAAAGCAAAATTGTACTATGAGATATCCCAAAATTTACATTGCATATTCAGTGGTTAGGGACACTATAGATGTCATATAATGGAGATTTATGTTACACTTGTCATTCATGAATAACATCTAATGTAACAATAATGGATGATATGTCCTTCTCATACATAATCAATAATGTATCATTAAAACTAATACATATTCAATATTTTTTATTAAGTTCAGCAGAAACCACAAATTTTCAAAAGCCCACTTTTCAAAACTCTTCAAAACACTTTTCAAACTGATCAAGTTGGTTGAAAAGATTTTTGAATTTTTGTTTTGACGTACGATGCAGGCAAACTTTGACATTTCCACATAATGGTTTTACAATTCGTTAAGCAGCTAATTTTAATTGGTTGAATGAAGGAATGACAGGTGGAGTAAGCGCTTGTGATTATAAATTTAGACAGACTAGTTGGAATAGCACAGTAGAAACGTAACTACTTCTAAAATAAGTGTTTTCGAAACAGTAGAGCTTACAGATATTCGAAAGTAAATTGGGCGAGTAATAAAAAACAGAAAAAAATAAGAAACTTAGTAGATGAGTTTGATGTATTTTAGTTTCTACAGAGGGCGCTGTCTTATCGATGCTAATTTGTGTGTTCTGTACTATTTAAAGATCTCTGTGTCAGAGTAACACGATCTCATGAAAAGCTCTCACATGCATGCGAACGCACCGGACGAACTTACATACAGGCGCGATTGGGTGATTAACTAGTCCAAGGTTACACTTGTCCAGTTTGGCCGAATGAAGTGATTTAGAAAACATATATTCAGGTGACTAAAGCAATTAGCTTGACTTGAAACTTTGTATATGTGTTTGAAAGATCTCTTCTTCAATAGTAATTACGAGCGTAAATAGTATATATAGTATTTAGCGATCAATGCATAGTACAGTTATGATCTACAGTCAGAGATGCAGCATGTCAAGTTTTGTAGAATTAGATAGGAACCAATATGACAGTGTCCTCTGTTGACTTTGGGTGTGGCTGGAGAGAGCCCAACTGTGTATAATCTTGAAGGTGACAGAGATCACATTCTCGTGCAGTCCGATCATTTCAAAGACCGATCATTTCAAACTTATTGCCTCAGATAACTGAGATGATCAGACCACTAACAGTTAGTCGAGTGAACTTTTGCTGTAATAACATCATCATTCTCAGAGTGAGATGACTGAACCAAATAGATTGAATTTGATCTTTATTGGTAATGATAAGGGATTTTTTTTTCTTTGTAAAAATAACTTTTACCGTTACAGCAAGGAGTATGAAGCAGCTAATGGGTGAAGCAAATGTCAGTGTCGAGGAGGACGACACTCAAGGCTCAAAGAAAGGCAAATAACCATGATCCCTAATCCCGACCCACTACCGCTAATCTCTTTTCTCTTTCTTTATCTTGTACGGCTTTGGAGTGAGGTACCAGCAAGAAGCAAAGCCAAACTCAAAATTAAAATCAAAGTCAAAAAGTAATTTGTGGTTTTATAATATATATACCGGTTAAACATGGTGATATTCTGTCGCATAGGAAATAATCCGTCTTGCATGTAATTCACAGGCACGGAGGAGGCTTTAAATATATCAGTGAAGATTCTTTAATGGTTGGTGGAGGGGGGTTGGGGAGGAGGGGTGGGGGTTGCAGATAAAATACTTTTAAACCTGAGTTAGTGTGACCATAATGACCTTTCATATGGTAACCTTTAATAGAAAGAAGAAAAAGCAAATTAAGTCAGATATTTTTGGATCATATCACATTGGTGATCATTTTGCTAGTTATGTTTTAGGATGGATATAGTACTTGGAGCATCACTGATAGGTCAGCAAGAGACTTGCTATTGTACTTGAGGGAGGAGTGGGATATATTCAGTGAGCTGAGGATAGACTTTACCATTGTCATTACAAAACATTACAATGTTTGAAAAGTTAAACAGTCACAAACCTTAAGCATAAACTATATTGGGTGTGCAAGGGGGGTGGTGGGGGGGAGGATGGAAGATGGATGGAAGGTTTACCCTGTTTAGCAGGGAAGAATAAAGATTTATAGATTGATTCGATACCTTTGCTTCAAGGTTGTAATCACTCCAAGCCAGTTGCATGCCTAGTTTTACCTTATGACTAATGTAGCAGATCTATACACACTATACTGTAGAATAGTGTACTCCTCTTCTCTTCTAGTGGAAATAACACTAACAACCAATTTGATGGCCAGAGTTTATACCCTGTTAAGTTTACCCGATAATTACCCCGAGCATAACCCCACAACCTGCCCGTAGCACACCTCCCTGCAAATTCGGTATATATACAGCATATAAACATGTGTATAGAAATCAATACAAACATGCATATAAAAATGTGTATAAAAATCGTGCTAACCCATTACTCAATCCCTCAGGTACGCTGTTTACTTTTTTGAAGGAATGCATTCCTCTTTCATATATTTTGAATGAGGCCAATGACGTCTGTAGACTTGACTGGGTCGGTCAGTTGAAGTTTCATGAACTATGAGAAGATTTCCATGAGTCTGTCACAACTTGATTCCTGTTGTATAGAAAGTCATTTCCTGCTGCTGTCCCACGTTGTTGTCTCTTATGCTACATTTTGAATTCAGCTCTATACCTAAAGATAGCTTAGGATGGTACCACTGGTCTTCCAGAAAATGTTTGTCCAAAATTTCTCTCCCACATACCCCTCCCCCCCCCCCCCCACACACACCCTCTCCATGGTTCAACCAATAAATATGCATAATTTTTCACTTGGTTAGTTCCACACTAAACAATTTCTGTGCTTCCAACCCTAACGAGGTTCAGGGCATGTTTTAAAATGGATTTACACTATATGGTTATAATCTACTGTACGTTGATGGATACAAGTACACAATGTTTGAAACACCGGCTGTATACTCTTTTCTGAGTCGTAATATTGAATTGCATTGGTGACCTTTGTTCAAACAGAACCAGACTGGTTGACCAATCTGGCAGATTACTAGCTAGTTCATTGACCAGACACCGACTGTGATGGAAACATCCTCAATGAAAGCACCCAGGGGGTGTTCACCCTATTCTCTAAATATTTGATATTTTTAAAAAGTTGACTTTCTTTTAAGGATATTTCTGCAAGAAACATGTACCAGATTGATAACTAATCCACTTAACATATCATATTTAACATTATTAAGGTATTATTATAATACAGTAATATCACATCTCACATTTAAATCGTAATCCAAACTTTAATCCATGTAACTCATTACAAAATTGTCAACTACTGTGATTAATATTTATTTACTTATAATAGTTTACCTTCTACTTTCAAATTTATTCATTTTACATTTTTCTTTTATTGACAAAGTTGGTATTAAAGATTACCTACCTAATTTTGATTTATTAATAAAATGGTAACATTAAAGAGCTATGTAACAGTGATTTGAAGTAAATTTTTAACCCAAGATTGTTAACATATTGGAGGGTGTTTGTTTTATTGGTACACATTACTTTCAGTTAATGAAGAATATCAGGAGATTCCAGCTAGATCAAAGTTTAGATTTATAAAGTAGGATAGAGAGACAGAGTACAACTAGTCTGAAAAATATTTATGAAAGGTTCCTTAATAAAGGTTCTTTCATAATTATGAAAAACAATACAATATTTTGATGTAAAGTGAAAGTGAAAGTTTAGAGAACTTTAGAGAAGCGGAAATAATTCCGAAGCAGAATAGGAAGAGCTTCACTAATATAGCGAGTAAATTTTATTTATTTATTTATGTACCTTTATTTTCTAATCAAACAATATTTACATAGCTTGTGTTTTAATCAAGAAAACTTGTTTGGATTCCTCAACGAGGGAATATTTAAAGAGTTTTTGATGATGTTCTGTTCTGTTTCCCTCCGCAGCGAATAAAGAGAGACCAGTCTCACCTGGGAAAGGAGACGGTAAGAGTACCTCGAGGGGCGAGAAAGTGAAAAAGGGGAAAGACAAAGGTAAAGAGAAGGAGAGAGAGAAGGGCTCCTCAAGGCCACCATCACAACAATTTGATCACACCAAAGCCTTCTGGACTCTACGGGTCGTTCTGGATCAGACCCCGACTGTAAGTGTCATTGTTTCATTCATTCTGAGGACAGAGTCAATGCATTGGTGATTGCCCTTAAGAATGCTTTCACAAACCACTGTATCACTTTAATAGTACAATCTCTCATTCATTCCTAGCATGAAAGGGTCTTGCTCTTTGCAAATTAAGCCTTTGCAAATTTTTTTTTTGCAAGTTAAAAAAAAAAAAAGCCTTTGCAAATTAACATCGCATCATGGTATCAATGGATCTGTGATGACCTCTACATATGCAAATAATTTTGGCCAATGGGTCTGTGATAATAGTTTGGCGAGCAGTTTGTGATAATAGTTTTGCAAGCTTAATTATGATGGACCACCGTATGCTGTTTTGCTGGGTCAGACCCTAACCACAAGCCCGTCTCATTGTTTTCTTTGTATCTTTGGGTCCAGGATTGCCACTTATAATTTGATTGTAGTATTGCGGTATAATCACTTCATGTAATGTATCGTGTAGACTTTTTAGCTTTAGCACTTCTGTCGACCGGCCCTTTTTTATATTTTATGAAAATACAGCATTCTTTATCCCATATCTTTCCAGCCCCCTCACTGACCCCAGACCCAGCATTGAAGCCTCCTCCCACCCCTTCTGGATTTGTATTTATATATCAATCTTTTTTGCTGTTTTTTTTTATCCAAGGATGAAGTTGAGATTGTGAAGGACACAGAGAGACAGGATGAGATCCGGGCCATGAAGCAAGCCTGGGAAGCAGCGGAACCAGGACGAGGAGCAAAGGCCCAAGCTACCAGAGATAAGTTCGTTAAGGATCACACGGTCAAGGTGGAACCGGAGGAAAAGACAGACGAACCCAAAGAGGAGGTTGAACAAGCGGATCAGTTAGAGGGTAATGGTTTTTGAGGGTGTTACACCTACATCAGAGGCTCTCAATAGGTGGTCCACAGGCCAAATTTGGTCCATGAAAAAAATAATGTCCCCAAGTATGCGAGGTCTCGAGACCTTAATTTTACCACCCTGATTGCCTCAGTCTAGGTACATGGAGATTCATTCTGATTGTCTCCTTCTGGCCTTGTGGGTAATTAATTTAGAATCCTTGATGTATATAGACTATCAACTCCACGGTTCTAAATACATTTGGCATTTTGACTTTTTAAATATGACTAATAAATGTATAGCTTTGGCTGTCTTATAATCCTAGTTTTATTTACAAATACTAAAATAATAATCAGGCACATAATTCCACAATCCTTGTTTGGAATCTTGTAGATTGTTCTTGGATGAAAAACCCACCCGGCCAGTGATTTAACCCTGAACCTCCCGATTGCCAAGCCTCATGGCTTCACATACCACTGCCTTTATCCACTCGGCCACAGTACCAGCTTGACCAACAATTCATATATTGTTGGCAATTAATATTTGTTGGTAATTACAATAACTGGTTGTTATCGTTAAGAGCAGTCCATCACGTTTTCTATCTTTTTTTCGTTCTAGCTCCTGTACCACCAGAGACCCCTGCCTCTGAAGTGGATCTGCCCCTCAATGACACAGTCCTCACCAACCAGCCACCCCCTCCCCCACCTCCAAAGGAAATACTCCAGGAAATTGACATTACCCCATTCATCCGGTAAGTTCTTTTTTCCTGTCAATTGAAGTGATTTATTGTTTCATAATTGAGCTAGTTACCTATTGGTTCAGGTCATAAGGTGTTGGGTTACTGGCGAGGAGCGAAGCCTGTAGGCAAACTATCTAAGCTAGCGCCACCATGAGTTGGCGCGAAGCGTCCCCAAAAATTTGGCCGAAAATGCCTCCCAGATCGTTGGAAATGGCACTTCCCACGCCTTGTAAGTTGCATCTAACCTTTTTTACATTGAAATAACTAGCGATATAAAAAAACAACATGCTCAGGGGGCGGCGGTCGCCTTTGGACCATAACCTTTGGGTATGCGCCTGGTTAGATGTTTATAATTTTCATGACACCAGGGTTTGAGTTAACAGTAAATGATGATAGTTTTTCCGTCGTCTATCCTTGGATGTCTGCACATATTGGGAATTTCATGTGCTAAAAAATGATCAATGCCAGCAAAAATGATCTGTAGTTGCCATAACGATCGTTTAATTTTACGTCCTTTCAGCCCCGTCGGCTTTGACGGCAAACCTCGTCTCAAAGACGAGGCTGAAATCGAGAGACAGACTCTGGAGAAGCAGGGGATCATCCAGAATTATAAAGCCTTCAGGGAGCAAGTGTTGAATGCGAGAGAAGAAGACAAGCTGGACAGGAACATGACGAAGGAGAAACAGCTGCAACAGTTGATTGAACTGCAGGTTAGTAAAGGTTAAATACTGTTGGCTTTGAACACCTGCATTAATACACCTTGACACCTTGTCAAAGAAAGGATTTGTGGTGGGGAGGGGTATTATTTCAATGATCAATTTGTATGGAAATGTACAGCTAAATATTTGAAAAATGCTGGTTACACTACAATTTCAGCAGAGGATCTTTTGCAGCTTCATCCACACTTTGTAAACTGTTCACGAAAAGTGAAAAGTAGAAAGAAAATCATTGTTAAAAGTGGAAAGTAGAAAGAAATCATTGTTTCAAGAACTGTGGTGGATATATTTTCATCCTTTTACTGCCCATGTTCACAAAACATGACACGATCCTGATGACAAACAAAGACCCTGTTTGCGTTTCACTTTGCTACAGGCTTCTCTAGATGAGCGTAGGAATGTTTTGAACCAGCCCAGAGAGGCTTTCAGACAAACATTCTTGGAGGCTGAAAGGAAAAGACTGGAGGAGATCGCTGCGGCAGAGGCTGCTCTGAAAGCAGAGCAAGCCAAGAGATCGCCGTCTCCTAAAGGCAAGAAAAGTCCCAAGGGGAAGAAAAGTCCTAAGAAGAGCGGAAAGAAGAAGAAATAGATGTATATATCGCAAGCAATGTTTACAAGGTCTTGAAATCCGTCCAAGCAAAGGCCCATGTCGGCTATTTGTTATATTCTAGCCACAATCTAGCATTCCATCATTGCACCTTTGGCATTGATACCATGGCAACTTGAATTGCAAAGTAGATTTTGCATCTGCTTTTCTTTCAACTTTTGATAATATTAGTTTATTCTTCAGGTCAATGTGTTTCTGCGGGGTCTATTTTGAAATGTTAGTACAGTACCTACCACTGTATATGAAGTCTTCCACAGAATAGTGCCCTTCTTGTCTTTTTCAAGATTAAAAAATGTTAAAACTGAACATTTCAAAATGATCGATGAGAGGCCCAAATCAAATCTTATTTTTGTGGTTATTTATTTTTTTTGTAAAGATGTTAAGAATTAAAACAGATTTTTATGTATATGAGCATTATTGTTCAATATATTAACTAAAGAAGGAAAAAAGCTGCAGGGTTTTGTTTCTTCATCTAAAACATTAAATGCAATTGTATGGTATTTTTACATGATAAATTTCTAAACTGAATATGTACAAACACTTGCAAGGTTACTGCACGTTTTTGGTTTCGATGATAATAGTAACCTATGCATTCATGCAGGCGGAGAGTGTGTGTATGTATGTGTGGGTGCGTTTGTTTTGTATTCTGACGGAGGACTTGAACAAAAGAATTTCAGGTCCTCGGTTGTGATTTCTAAAGAATCACCACGTCCTCGGAAGAATTCTATTGTATGGGGTATTGTTAAGGTTAGGGTACGTGGATTTGAACAATGGAAAATACAATGGGGTCCTCGGTCTGAATGTAATACAAACATGTATGTGCGTGTGTGTGTGACGCCTGGCTTGCAAACACGATATCTCAAGTAGGAAAGCTTGGACCAATCTAATATTTGGTGTATATGAGTACCACATTGAGTAGATGAACCCTATTGTTTTTGGTGCCTGTGAAGGTCAGTTAGAGGCCCAATACCAAAATATTAAAACAAGCAATAACTCCCATTGACAGGGTCCGACATGGTTGATATTTTGGGAGTAGTTGTGAATGGGGTAAGGGATCGTTTCCAAACATAACGGTCATGTGATCCAAGGTCAATCAGGGGTCAAAAACTAGTATTTTTGCAATAACTTGAGAACCAAATGTCCATCAAGGTTGGGAGTTACGCTATTGTAATCCAATAGTCGACCTGCATTTGGGTGACCTTTGACCTCCAGTGACCTGTATTAGTTTCTTTCAAGTTGATTATTTGAAGTCTCGTGGCCATATTCCAATCTAAATTGTCCATAAGTTGACTCCTCTGCAACCTTAATGTGCGAAGTTATTAGAGATCAAGGTTTGGTTTGGTTTTGTTAAAATTCTTAATAAGTACAGTTAGGATGATTCTGTGAGTTCCGTAAAAAATGCCGACTCTTGCTCATATCAGACACCTGGTCCTCAACAGGTTCTCAAAAGAACCAACGGTTGTTTTGTGATATTTTTGGCAATAATATTGTGTGTGTTTATCGGACCACATGACAATTTTAAGACAGTGCTGCACCCTTGTAAATATTCCTTACAAGCAAGGAACCATATTGCCCTTGGGCTCTTGTTTGTGGAGGTCAAAAGTCAAACGGTCTTAGTTTGGCAGTGAGTTCACGAGGTTTAGTCTGGATCGGCTGTTGATCTCAATTTGTGTAGTCTCTTCCATCAGTTTCACCATAGCTAGGCCTTAAAAGTAACGTTCGACTTTCGTCACGTTTATGATTATGGGACAACTTGAACAAACCAGGGTAGGCCTGTGAGCAATTTTATGTTGTCTAGGCCAGCAACGGTTGGGTAGAATAGGTTTCGTTAACACAACAATGTGAAGAATATCAGTCAGAATGCCAAAACACTTAAAGGCATTTGAAGACTCGCCCCAATCAGCGTGCCGCGAACTGAAAAAGTTAACTGTCCGTTGACTGCAAGTGAAGTTTTTCTCTTGTCGCTACAAAATGCAGACAGTATCTTTAGCTGGACCTGGGATGTCCATCCCTGTATCTTTAGTACGCTGTGCTGTGGGTATTGACCGCAGCTGTTTGTACTTGAGGTACACTAGTGTCTAATTACCGACGGTAGCAAGCTGTGTGTGTATTTTCTGGGATCGATGGCGGTGTGTAACACTTCTGTTACACCTCATTCGAAACTAGGTCAGATTACCAGCATTAGACGTTTCTTTTTGCGCGAGTCTTCACACCATTTAAAGCAGCATTTTGCGTCCTTTTCTATGGTTTTTCTCAACCTCACTGACTCCACTATGCCATAACGACATACATAACTAGCTTATCTATTTAAATCTTACTTCAAATGGTGGCATGAAAGTCGAAAAATTTGCAACTTTCAACTTTTTTTTTCTCCAAGATATTTTCCGTTGTGACCCCAATAAACCTCGCCCATAATATGAATATTTAAACACTACGAACGTCATTGACCAATACGTAATACAACACCAAGCTTGATTTGTGTACAGTCTATATGGCAGTTGTATACCAGAGAGTTCCATAACAGCTCCCTGGTTGTACCAGGGAGTTGTTATGGAACATAACAACTCCCTGGTTGTACCAACGCAAAGTCTTGAATCTATTTTTAGCAACGGCTCATAACTAAACCTGCATCTCTGATTGGTTGAATTCAAACTAGTGGGTTTGGGGTACTGTATGCGATTAATTTTAAATGTGGAATTTTGTCGTGGATACTTTTCTCATTCTCTGCAAATATCCTTAATTACTCGCCAATTAACGATGTTGGCAGGGAAAAACTTGGCTGATATCTTAGTTTGCTGTTTTGTGATTGATATATGTAAAAAACTCGATGGACATGTCAAAAAAGTAGAAAACGGCGACCAAACGCAAAATGTTGCTTTTAAGTGCTGTTTAACTGTTATAGTAAACACCTTGTCTAAGGTTCAAACCCCAGAAGGTGATATCTTAAAATTCTGCCTTTCCTCCTTCCAATCTCCACCAGAGATATCATTTTGATTGTTCTGCACTTTTCCTCCTTCCATTCACTCCTTGAACATCACCCTCCGTTTCATTTTTGAAGAAAAACTTACGATTAAAACATTGAACACTTCTATCGCTTAGCATGCAACTTCCGAGGAACAACACAAAACCGGAAAACATTTATGAATAACAAAGGTTTGACTGATTTGAACTGCTTTGAAATCACGTATCACTGGCAATTTGCGTCGAGCACCCTCTATCGGCCTCTTTTTTGGTCAGTTTTCAACTTTCGAGGAACAATAGAAACCCGAAAAACTTTTAGGGACAACAAAGGTTTTCAAATCTTTTGTTGTCCCTAAAAGTTTTTCGGGTTTCT
>JAIPMN010037640.1:656-15709 GCA_020650975.1 Apostichopus californicus
CCCCCCCCCCCCCCCCCCCCCCCCCCCCCCCCCCCCCCCCCCCCCCCCCCCCCCCCCCCCCCCCCCCCCCCCCCCCCCCCCCCCCCCCCCCCCCCCCCCCCCCGGAAGTGGAGAAGATGTGACATTGGAGCTACAAATCCAGGGGCGTCTTTCAGTGAGTGTTCCACTCAGAATATGAAAATATGAAAATATTCAAGTCGTCCATTTTTGTCTGACTAGTAGTATACTGTATCTTTTTGTTATGCGTTAGTGTTAACTTCCTTTAAAAAATTGCGTCATACTAGTGTTACTCTTGATATCAACTCTGATGTCTAAGCCCTGTGTGATATACGTACTGTAGCCTGCTGAGAAAGTTTCATGCCAATAATTTCATGAGAACAAAGTTCTGTACAAAGTAAAGAGAACTCAGTTGACAGAGTCATCTCTAGCCAGTTAACGGCTAAGATTCAATGCCTATTAGAGTAAATGAAGGTTTGTGGGACGGCTGCTACTGTACCCCCCCCCCCCCACCTCTTATTCCTCTAGTGATATACCACTAGAAGCAATATGAAACAACACCAAAACACGAAAATGCATCTAAGAGACTAAAGGGTTTAAATCCCAACAATGACATCTTGATAGCACTTTTATTATTATTCACATCAGTCATGAATTTCTTTTCTTTGTTTATTATTCAAAACAAGTGAGTGAGTTTTAGAACATTATAACCGAGTCCTGCAGTTCAACAAAATAAATTGTACACATAAATATTATGAGGCAATCTGTAACACATGATAAGCTGTCATTCGCGAAAACCACTATGGTAAATTGTCCCATATTGGTCCCGAGAGTAGTGGGAACTTATAGAAGTTGGAAGAGAAAATGTTGTTGATGTGAACTTTCCTCTCAGTTTGGCACACGTAATAACATGAATAAATGACGGGAGATATGGTGGGTGGGGGTGTAGGGTTGTAGGACTTTGCAATCAAAAGAAATTCAGTTTTCTTTGAAGATAAAACATTTCACAATTAGTTGACAAGAAATCACCCCCCCCCCCCAACTATTTGGGTATGTTTGTTCAGAGCCTTCAATAAAATCAGTATGATTCATTAGTGTGAGAATCTCTTTAACTAATTGGTACCCGCACTTCCAGACAAGATATACCGACTTTTCATTCCCCGGTTGTGCCTTCAAAACTTAATGGGAGTGTGGAGGGGGGGAAACATTTGATGCTTTGTGTCCCAGGGGTGTTAGTCAAGCACTGCTTTCCAGTATAAATGTTTGACAATGATTCAACCTGATAACATATAATACTAAATTGAGTTGCTTTGAACTATAATATTGAGCAATCACAGTATAACCTACTATCCCTGGTCAAAGACTGTATATTAAACCTTTAATTGCACTTAATCTTGCTATTGCATTATAATTGAAAGATACTGACATATTTATAATATAATTGTTACTCTCTAAACCTACTTGTAGAAAAGTAAACTTTCCATGTGAGTATTAAGTATTAAATAAACCAAATGGTTCTTATGTTAAGTAAGGGTTGCATATGACTGTCTACACACACCATGCAATTCATCTTACTTAACAACACTGCATGTATATCAATACACAGTGGGCCCTATATTTGCTTCTTATATACCAGTTGGAGACACTTCGAACCAAAAATTGTTTTCTACATCAAGATTCCCATGAATGATCAATTATTATGGTTATGAAGTCACTTCTGATCTTGCACAATCTTGCCAAGGGTATAAACATTACGTTGAATGAGACCAAAGAAATACAGGCAGAAGGGGAAGAATGGGAAAATAGGTGTGAGGCATTGGTGATGGTGGGTGGTGGGGTGTGGGGGTTGGGATGAAGGGGTGAACACAGAATCCTCCAGAAAAGGTGACATCAGACATCCAATATCCAAACTGTGTTATCATCCAGAGGCTGCTCATTATTATTTTTGGGGATAAATTTAGGTAACAAGTTGAAGACCCAGCCAGACAAAAAATGAGCGAGGCAGGTGTCAAACTCCCAACGGATGTTAGTCAATGGTGCAAAATTCATTAGTACCACAAATAAATGAAACTATCACCACATTACACAAACTCAAAACCCACTTCACTGAAGATAACGCGTGAGTGTGAATTTCAGGTCTTAAAACTGCAAAATCAACACAGTTGTTTGATAATCACTGTCGGTCTAAACATGTAAACGAATTTTAGCTAAGACATGAATGAAAACAGAATACATTAACCTTCATGAAAGAAAAAACAACATAAGCTAAAACTCAAACCTGAAACTACAATATAAATTAATTTGTATATATTAGTAGCTTCAAGACAAAAAAAAATTAGTGGGGTCTATGGTATGTCTTTTAGTTTCATTTTCTTAACAATCCACAGAGAACTTCAAACTGACAAGAGAAAGAAAAAAATTTAAAGCAAATATATTAGCTGATATGCAATCATGTAAGTAAAGTTTTTTCCATCTCTGAATGTTTAGTGATGTGGTATCCTCCGTCCCCCTGCCCCTCCCACCCACCAACACCCCCCATCCCCCCCCCATGATCACAATGTTACGCTAGATCCATTCCAATATTATATAACTGCTTTAATGGTAGCTATGGAAAAAACTTATCGGTGCAAACTAACTGCACACTTTTATTAACAGCATTCAGCATGCTACAAATTGTGTAATCAATTTTGACTATTCAGAATAATTTCTTCCTTTGTACACCAATGACAAATAATGTGCTTCATCAAATATTTTTTTTTCCCCTTTTACTGTACATATTGCTCCTTAATTCAGCTCTTTCAAGATATATATTTCCGTAGCCTCTGCACTCTTCTCAATCAATGCAAAACTTTTCAGTTGGATGTGGGGTCTGTCCGTTCCCTTAATAAAGGTTGCCCCTTGCTTTTTGGTCTTGCTCGATAGCCTCAAAGAGTGACTTAAAGTTGCCAGCACCGAAACCCTGCAAGTGAAGAAAAATATTTGAAATTAAAGCAAACATTGTTCTTTGTTCTTATTTCATTTGGAATGCAATAAAATTATCTCCACTTCTCTGCTTTGATATTAATCACGTACTTCCGGTGTGTCTTTGGTCTTTAAAAATTCCAACATGGTGTGGCAGTTTTCAACATTTTGTTGCTTGTTTTTTGGGTAATGTCGTTTTGCATCAAATGTCTCATTAAATCACTACTACATTAATAATGAAACCAAGTCAACATTAATAAAAAGAATTGATTCCCTTATTAAATGAATCTGTCTACACAAATCAACGATACTTTTAAAGAGTACATGCCGTTGAAGATTTCACATTTGGAGAGATTCATATTTTATCATTCGACTATGGAATATGTTTCCGATTTCTTTTGGTCACCGCTGTGAATGCATCTCAACGTTAAGTTTAGACAAAAAACTTGAATGTTTTAGTGGCAAAAGAACATTTTGCCATTCTTAAGTTTGCTCTATTTCTTTAAAGTCACATTTTTAAATTGTGCAACACAAACAAATAAGCAATCAGGGAGACTAAGATGCCTGAAAGATTAAGAAATATGTATATTTTCCAACAAATAAAAAGCTACAGTACTTTCTACAAATCAAGTTACAGTTTATACAATTTTTCACATATTGGGATAAAAAAAACAAGACAGTTGATATTTTAAGTAAATATTCTTAACTGGGTTTAAATTAGAGTGTTTATTCATCATGAAATATCATTTAAAGAACATCTTTTCAATATCCCCACTAGCTATTTTTGTCTTCTCCTAATCTTCCTCCAGATGGAAACTTCAAAGACAAGAAAGACAAAGATGGATGTTTGTTCCATTTTATTCAAAAATGTGAGAATTTATAGAGGACTTAACGGTTTTATATCTTTTCGTAGATGTGTTGAGGAAAAGGGGGGGGTAACAACGGTGGGGGCAGTGTGGGTGAGTACCGACCTGATGGTTCTTGCGCTGAATCACTTCCAAGAAGACTGTTGGACGGTCCTGAATTGGCTTAGAAAAGATTTGAAGAAGATAGCCATCGTCATCAAAGTCCACCAGAATTTTCAGTTTCTGGAGCTGAAAGATTAAATAATTCATTTAAACTTTTATTTTAAGCATCAAGTTGGTAACACCTTTGGATATAACAACCTCACATCTCCTTCAAATGTTAACACATAGGTGAAAGATGTGAATCTACCACCAAGTTTGCACTGGTATAGCCTTGGGTTGGATTAAAGCTACCATCTCTAAGTTGCGAACACTTATCACTTCTACTAGCTTGACCTGTAAACAGACATAAAAAGCTTTTTGCTACTCGTAGGTTGTAAACATCTATGGGTAATTTTCTGTCTACCAACGCATATGGCTGGTTCACAAGATGTCAACACATACAGGGTGGTTTCTTGCTACCACCTGTGAGTTGATAAAAAATTCTGTGAGCAATTTCCATCTACCAACACACACATACGGGTGATTTCTTTATCACCTCTTTAATATTTGTAAACAACTGTGAATTTTACTTCCATCTACAACCTTTACGTTTTGAACACATGAGAGTACTTAACCATCTATCATTGTTGTAAAGTTTAAACACTGTAAAAATCCCTATCATCTTTCACATTGCAAAATACCTTTGAGTGATTTTTAACTGTCACCTTTAAGTTACACACAACTATGTATGAGTAATGTTCAATCTACTGTAAACGATTTCGTTGTAAAGGCATATGGGTGGTTTCTAGCTACCAACTGTATGTTGTACACATCTGTAAGGAATTGCTGAATCCTTGTATAGATTGTAAACCACATATGATTGGTTCTTTCGATCAATGTTTCAAGTTGTATACATCTATGAATAATTTTCCATTCTATTATCTGTGCATCGTAATCGAATTCTGATATTTCTTATCATCTTTACTACATCGTAAAACACCTATTACGTAATCCTCCCTCTACCACTAACCTGATCCAAGTCTTCGGAAACCTTGATCTTTGCGGTCTCCAGCCTCTTACGTAGGTTGATGTAATAAGTCTCTGGTACTACCAGGAAATCCATTCCTCTCGCTTTGAGATTGAGAATGGTCTGGATGATGTTACTGGTGTTCATGGCAATATGTTGCACTCCAGCACCTCCGTAGTAATCCACATATTCCTGTAGCAGGCAAAATATTTAACAACACACATCAATAAAAGACATTTACCACAATCCTTAGTGCTAACGTAGAGAAGATAAAGAAGGTAGCCTTAAAAGCAATGAATACCCATCCGACAAGCCAGGGCTTGCTGAACTTGAGCCCCCGGCCGGTCGAAGAAAGGGTGAAGTTTCATCTAGATAAATCCAGGATTTTTTTAAGATTTATTTGAAATGATCTACCGTGTCGCTGGAAAGGATCCAAAGCGAGCTGCAGTGAATCGACTTCCATCTGAAGAGACAGTAGCTAACCGATGGTCTGCTCAGCAAAATTTCCCAGGCTACTTATGAGGCAGTAGCTCACCGATGGTCTGAAAAGCAAAATTTCCCATCCTACTGAAGGGACAGTAGTTCACCGATGGTCTGCAAAGCAAAATTTACCAACAAGATTTTACATTTTCATCATAATTTTGCTGTCAGCTGGTCTCACCTGAATCTGACTTTTTCGTTTCCCTGGAGCAGGTTCGTTGATCGGCATCTTGATGGTTTCTTCGTAGTTGGTGACGACAATGGACCTCAGGGCGCTATACTGGGTATGAATTTGGCTGTCATCGACGGACCAAAAGCGGTGGAACATCAGATTCTTTTCATACCTGTAATGGTCAAGGTTGGTCAATTTCAGTCCAATCGGTTTTATTAGACACAATTAACATTATTACAAACCATTTTGCCATTTATCAGAGTTTATGCAAAAATCGTTGTAGCCGTCGCAGCCACCACTATCACTATTGTCATCAGCAACAGAGCCAAAAGATATGTTCTTTACTGGTCCTCCATTAAGCCACCATTCATCCCCCACTGCACCCCTCCCCCCCCCCCCAATCACTCCCACTCAATCCCTCTAACACCACCTTATGCATCAGTGAGTCCAATTTCATGTTCCCAGTTCAGTGGTGTCTAACCCTACCCTTGATGCACAATAGTGATCACCCAGGAGCCGCCTTCAATTGCAATAAACAATATACATCACTCAAGTGTTAAAACTGAAATCTTACCAATCAGCGACGTTAGTCATTTCTTCGTTAGGTTGGTTACCAACAACGTGGTCGATAAATTTTAACCCACCTGGAGGCCTGGAAATAAAGAATTTAAAAAATAAATTAATCAGCGGGAATACTTTGAATTATATGACAGAGGAATTATCACTTTCATCGACTTCTCCATAAGCGTTCACACTACTGGTGACCGAAACGATGAGTAGATGATGAAAAAGGTCATGGCGAATTATTTCATACTATAACAGACATTCCAGTTAACACCAAAACAGCTGTTGCCTGACAACTGTGAATAGAACTTTACAGTCACAAAACTATATGTATGCATCTTCTATTGCTTAAGAGGGCATTGCTTCTCGTTCGTTTTGTTTTTTTTCTCTTTTTCTCATTGTTTTTACCTTCATTGTACATCTTTCGTTAATAGGATAATAGTATAAAAATGAATATAAAGGAATTTCATTTTTACATGGAATATCAAACATGTTTTGCTATTCCAATAGCTAATAATTAAAAGCCTTAGATTTAAAAGCACAAGCTTGTCCTTCATAATAAACTGAAGTTCAACACACTGGAGGAACAAATGATTGTTTATGTTCAGGTAAAGAACCGGGCTTTTTTTTTTTCGTTTATGAAATAATGTGACTTTTATTTATGTTGACCTGATGATGTGTGATATTTTGCAAACATAAATACAGAAAATGCAATAGAAAACAGGGATACTACATGTTTAAAATTCATTGTGATCACTAGTGTAGGTAACATTATGAAACACACAGAAAGCTGAATAAAGTCTTGGAAAACTTCAAAACAGCAACAGTATGATAACATCAAATTTATTAATGAAGACTTTCAAAGCAGAGAAGGATAAAATGTCCACAAATAGGAAAATAAAATTAATTACACAATGGTTTTTCTTCATTTTCTTTTTTTAATATTTGTGAACAGAAAAGGAATTTCATCCTTGCATGGATATTACAAATTCATATGGAAAGCGTACATGGTTCGTTGAACTGATAGAATAATGTACCTTATAAAAAGTCATCAAAGAATTTATCAAAAGGACTGTGAGCTTGTGTTTCGTACATATTCACTTACTTAAATGATGCTACCTAGCTATTAAATGTCTAAGTGACAGGGACATGTATCTATTATGAAAGAAATGTCATCGATGTAAACATTTTGAAGAGTAATGTCACGTTATGTGAGCTTTTTTATACACTATCAAACTCACTGAGCAGCTTTCGATATTAATAGGTTTGGTATATAGTATGGTACAAGCAAATGATCATTATGAACCTGAAAAGTCAATCAATTTATACCAAGTCATTTCTTGGCACTACCCAACTGAATATATTATTCTCCAAAAACAATGTGAAAACCATTTTTACCTTTGCTATCATAATCTACTATCATTGTTTATTAAGGTAAACGTGCAAAGGTTCTAAAAAAATCACAAAATAGATCAAGTTTTTAAATAAAATAAATGACTCACAGGGTTGCCACAAATAGATCTTCAATCAGGGGCTTCTTGTAACCTGGCAGGAACAAGCCCTTGTAATCGTTGCGCTCCACGAATGTGTGTGTTGTGTCGCCATACTGCGTATAATGAGAGCAACAGAAATGTTCTTTGAAACCGGGCATGTGAAATATTTGGCAAAGAGTGGAGCCAAATGAAATTTGAAATTGGCCTTAAAATAAGGATTCGCTTAGTTATGACAGCGCTCACCGCACAAACTATTTGTCGCACCAGTTTAATACACACAGAAGTCCAGGCATGTGTCTACTCTTCATGAAGATTCCATAACTTCTGCTACTTAGTTATAAGTAGGTGTTTTAGTAGAGACATCAAGTGTCAGATATGACACCCCATGGTCCAAACGTGAGACCTGCTGGGCCAAATCTAAGCATGTCAACAACTACAACAAAAAGTGCCGATTTGCCATCGACTACAGTCCTCAACTGGCCCTCTGGACCATACCATGGATTTTGAAGTTGATTCACCTATAACGATGAGTTGTACGTTGTCTTTAAAAACAAATTGTTTGCATTGGACATTATTCTTATTCTGTTATGTGGTCCTCTGTGCCCAGTAAAGTGTTTGCTACATGGATGGACCTATAGCCTTATCAAAACAATTGTAACCGTTTGCAAGTAGTTACTTTATGCCAAAAGGGTGCATGATGGTAGCTCCATGCAGATAAACTAAAGAGCTACTGTACATGTAACGTGCAATCAAATCGACTCTTCCAGTTCTCTTAGCACTGTCTCTTTACAGAAGAGATAAAGTCGTCATAAGATGAGCTCTTAAAGGTGGTGAAATCAGTTACCTATGGCTAATGAGCAAATTCACAGACATGTCATCTTCGATGAGGGGGGAGAGGGAGGGGGAGGGGGAAGGGGATCCAGCACTGACACTTGGTGCTGCCAGAGAGACAAACATATGTACTCATAATCTGAACGATATTCAAATGATTTCCTTTCCAGTAATTGTTTTCATTTATATCACTCAATATGTCGACCCCATCACTCTCACATAATAAGTTGAATATAAATCAAGAATCCATCTAAACTAAATAACAACATATCTCTATAACCTTTTATCTACAATGATATCTTTATCACCAAAAAAGTAAACATCATACATGATCCATAAATTCAAATTGTCTTAATAAAGAAAGATTAAAATTTGATAAAGTGTAGATAAGCAATCAAGAAGTACACAAATCATAACTAACCTTCCTAGTGCCGTATTTCACTTCTTATCAAATTAAATAGATTATGTTTGTCTGTCTCCGAGTACCATATATGAATCAGCTTGGTATTAAACATGTTTAATCATTAATAATCCCGGCCGTACCTGCAGCCAACACAACTATATCAAAGTAATTTAGTGTTCAAATGTGGCACTTTTAAGATTTTGAAATTCATAGGTACAAAACCTTTTAAAAGTAGTTTTCATTTGGGAAATGACTTGTCCCATTAACTTTTTTTTTTTTTGCATACTGTAGCAATGTGCTATGTATGTGGTAACAGATAACAATATTCCCAGGGACTGTCTGCTTAAATAATACTCACGGTTTGGATACGAGCGTATAGCACACTAAACCAAATTCATCTTAAATAATACTCACAGTTTGGATACAAGTGTAGCGCACTAAGCCAAATTCATCTTAAATAATACTCACGGTTTGGATACGAGCGAATAGCGCACTAAACCAAATTCATCTTAAATAATACTCACGGTTTGGATACGAGCATAAAACGCACTAAACCAAATTCATCTTAAATAATACTCACCGTTTGGATACGAGCTTAGCGCACTACACCAAATTCATCTTAAATAATACTCACGGTTTGGATACGAGCGTAGCGCACTACACCAAATTCATCTTTTTCTTCCCACGTCTCTTTAACTACTTTAGCTCCCCTCTCCTTGGCTCTCTGGCAAAGAGAGAAAAAAGTATTTCCATAACTGAAATATCTCAATAAATATTATTGATGCAGACTTCTGCTGCCATATCCATGGGTTACAAGCTGCTTTCCATATCTAAATAAATACTACCAGGTTAAACGCCTCCACCACCCCCCCAACTCCCAACTCCAAACAGACGCACACAAGAAACTACATTATGTTTCTCATTATAGGATTGGTCAGTAAGGAAAAATGGATGTATCGTCAAATATCTTTGACCTCCATCGCAAACAGTATGAAACTTGTGTACTTACTGTGAGATGGTGGATCCCACACAGACTGTGCAATTTATGATATTAAAACACTAGTACTTTTAGGGTTACCATGCTTGCAAGATTTTAAGACTTTGACCTCTGTTGACCCCAAATAAAACTCATCTCTACAAACAGCGTTAGTATTTTGTCTGTTTTTAATTCTATTTTTGTATTGATTCTAAGGAATAGAACTGATGAACTGTGTGCTAGTCTAGACAGTTCAGCCACTTTCATTGATGAGCCTCCAATGTTTAACGGGATATTTCGGTATTAAACTGGTGTAGAAATACATCTTCAACAGTCATAGCAGAGGTTTTGTTAGATCTACAACATCAAAATCCATTTTGCGTCTATTGGGAAAGTCCTTTGCAATGGTCAAAATGGGGTAGTACTTTTAAATGTCTCAAAATTACATTTTGTGACTTAAAGTCAATTAAGACTTTGGTCACTGTAATTAAGATGTAAACCTACTTGCAATATTGAGTCCAAGTCTTCAACTTCGAAGGCAATGTCCTTGACACCATCTCCATGTTTGATCATGTGTTCTCCCATGACTATATGAATAAGAAGAAATGAACAAAAGTAGGAAACTTTTCAATCCCACTTTTAATAATGCTGCTGCAGCAGACATGATTCTGATGAGATCTAATTAACTTAAATACAAATCAACTTTCCTGTTACCATCAAACACTTGAACACGTTTCCAATTATCAATGATGTCAAGTAAAAACAAAATTGTGCTTTGGGGGCTGGTACCGCATATTGTGACGTAATTCACAATCCTGTCAGATACTGTATATGCTTCTACACAAATATATACAGCAGTTATTTGAATTTCCGTAAAACTGTACTTTTCAAATGTAAAACATCGCTGGCGGATAGCACAGGAATTAAAGGAGATATAACTGCATTTTCTATGTATGCGTATGAGATAGTTTTTGTTGTTAAAAAATCAAATTAAACTATTAAGAAATCCCTTTGTATGAATTCTTTTTTATCAAGTGTTTTTTGCAACGGCCACAGGATGTCGCTATTCAATTAACTTGATGGCGCTATAACAATTTCAGAGGAACACTGTTTTCAAGGGAAAATTTACTCAAGAAGTTAATGCAGCAAAAGGAAAGAAATATAAGCAAACCTTTGTTGCCAGGGTTAAGTGGAGACTGGAACTCGAATAAAATCTGCAAAAATTAAATGAAGCGAAGAAGAGGCATATTAGACACCGTAACAGCCAGAATAAAAAACACATTTTAAGAAGATATGAACAACATGTAACATGTAGCATCTACTGTTAGACAGTTTCATCTGGGTGCCAATCGAGAAAACAAACATTTTCTGGTATGTTCATTTTACAGATCATCCTAGCTCATGAATACATTCAGATATTCATCATGCCGTCCTGCTTCCACTACATATCTATCTGCACACCTACAGTAAAACCCAGATCAAAATTAGAAATGATGTTGGTAAAAAGTGCTCCTGTGTATTAGCATGGTCGTTAACATGATGGGTGGATCCAGTATTCTAAAAGAGGGTGTGGCCCCTGACCAAACTCCCCCATCCCACGCACAAAAAAATGAAAGTCAATTTATTCTCAATAATTTATCTGTTTGAAACTTAAATTTGAACAACCAGGGCAGACCAACACTTAGAATATACGGTAGCCTGCATTTCTGTGTAGTATTGCTCTTTTAACATGGTACACTAAAGCACTTTTAAATACTGCTATTTGCTTCACTCAAAATTTATGCTGGTATATGATACCAGCCTATTTATACCAATATTGACGAACCTTAATTCAACAATTTGTCTGCAGTAGTTTTAATTGAATTAACTACAACAAAACTGTGTGCAATTTTCTCAGTGTTGAAGGGGAGGCTAATGTCGGGGAGAGGTAGCTAGGGCCAGGAGTTGGGGGGGGGGGGGAGGTGAGGGAAAGAGCTTGTACAAAGCTACTGTATGTACAGTTAGTACTGCTAAATAACAACTATGGTAGATCTGTTTTGGGATTGTGCTTTGGCAAACACATGCATTTATGCAAGCTGCCATATGCTGAGATGTGTGTCTTTACTTGCCTGTCAAGCTGTACAAATTTGCTTGAATTTCACTGGTATTTATCTTTGTTACCGTATTGTCCTGAGTAGAGAGCACAATTGTTGAGTACTGTACAATAGCTAATCAAAGGTCTATATTGCCCTTGGAAGAAAAACTAAATGCCTGGATGGTTTACCTTATAGGAATATAAAGGAAACTATTCCTTACGGTATCAAAAATGCACCAGTTGGTACAGTATATATAATATATATAAATATATATACAGATATATATGTATAAATATATATAACTGAATACTAAATCTATGATAGCAACCTGTACATAGTCCCAGCAAGTACACACACTATTCCAACACACAACATATGCATACCACACGAGACCCTGCCAATCATCATGCAGTAAGACACAGCTATACTGTAGGTATACAATTTAAACAGTGTTACAGAGTGCAGACTAGATCACAGGGATACGATACTGACATACTGTACATATAGGCCAGTATGCCATATATTATTAATCCAGCCTCAAATAGTGGCTGGTCTAGCTGTGAAGCCAGCCGCCCTTGACATTTAATAATTCTACCAGCACGCATATCATTAATCATGGTTCGCATGTACCTGTACAACAGTAAGTAGTTGTATAAATTTAATGGTCCTGTTGAACATGAAACGCTACAGAAGTGACACAACACACAATAGCTATTAAAAGCAAGAATGCAGAGGTAGAGCCGGATCCCAAACGACCTGCAGTATCACATCGATGAATCCAATGAATTAATATCGTACGTCATGACGAGAATTAGTCCATTAACCATAGGTTGCATTTTACAGCTCTCTTGACCTCAACTTACTGAAACTTGATCTCTCCTGCAAACAGACTGGTGAGTTTGGAGGAGTTGATTTGTTCACACCTTGCCATGTCTGCCTTGATCTGATCATGGAGGCTCTGTTTTTACCTCCATGATCTGATAGTGATTTAGCTACTAGCTGTGTGATGAGTTGCATAATAGACGAAAGGCAGCTCAACTAAGGTGCAAAAGGTGGGACTGATGATCACTCAGCTAACCAACTGGAAAAACCTGCCGTTCAGTATATGTCGGGTTTTTGGATGCAACCTATAGCTAATGGACACTTTCGCGACATGAACTAATGGAAGATCGAGGGAAGAAGTACAGTATGTAGGAATACAACTAAATTCCATATTAAACTACACTCAGACCATCAAATTTAATAAATTCAACCAGTTAAGCGGAGTACTTTAAATTGGCAACACTGGTCAACAAGGCAATCATTATGAAATTAACTCTAGGTGAAACCATGCAAAATCATCACTTAATTACATGTATGTATATACCATACACTGTTTAACACTTAATGGATTGCGTTTGCAGGTAGCTGACTCAATATTAATGATCTATGTGGGTATTTTTGTAAATTTGCTTGACAGTTACTTGCCAAAGTTCAGTCATACAATTCACTTTGAAAAATGAGAAATTTACAGGAAATGAAAATGTGTACAGACAGATTCGACAGCACAACATCTGGACGGCTCTCTGTTAGATTACTCCAAGATTTACTCCAAGATTAATGTATGTCGTCCAGTTACAGAGTTGTTGACAATTCATAATCATGGACGTTAAATATGAATGTAAGAGACTGACTTCGGTCAGCTTGCGGCTTTGATATGCCAATGATGGCGCGAGGTCCTGCTTGCAGGAGGATCTAAAATACATACAATACATATACATTACAATAGGTGATGAAGGAGGTGTTTTAGAGTCTGCAACATATCAAAACGAATTACGCAGTTTGTCAAGTGATATCTGATCTCCTCAGTGGAACAGTTGTCCAGCTAGGATACATATGTAGCTTCCGGAATCATCCCGAGGGGCTTTTACTTAATATAACTTGGCCAAATCAAACGAGAGCATTCTAACACTTGAAGAATGTTTGCACCAAATATCATAAAGTGTGGGACGAACTCCATTCAAAATTTGAACATTTACAGAAAAAAGTTTCATACTTTATCATTAGAATAAGACTGTTACTAGTTATTAACCAACTACAAATATACCAACTAAAATTATATTTTCAAATGAAAATTAGTATAGTATAGCTAAAACTCAAAGGATTGCATTTATCAACTTTAAAACAAAATAACCCTATTAACTTCAGAGACCTATATGCAAAAACACTGTTGAGGTGAAAACCCTTGTCCGTTTTACCCTCATTCCGTTACAAGGCTCATAAATATTCATACTAAAACAATTTTAAAAAGACATACAGAGATGTGTCAATGGAAGCTTTTATTCAGAGTAATACAAAGGTGACTTTCGATCGATGGAATTAAGGAAAATGTTCCTGATACACTAATATGGTATTAGTAGTCAAAATGTCCTTCCTGTACGTTACCATGGAATTACCCATCTTCCATACACACCTAATACTGATTTATTCTACTGTATATATTTTGAATGTGGGCTAATGTATAACCAAGCCTGTATGCTGTGTAAATTATTTCTAAGGTCCTTCGTAGACTTCAGACTTGGTAAATTTCTGTCAAAAACCTCATTCATCAACTAGATGTGGAGGAAGTTAAGGCCACTTAAGGTTAAAAAAAAACATCCATTCATCATCAGCTAAATGAATGTAAGTAGTTTACCAACAAGATGACAATGTATATTGTGATCACCAACAAGCACATACAGATGTAGACTATCCGTAAATTATAGACCTGTATACAGAGTTAAATCTAGCTGTGCTATAAAAGGTCATATCTGTGGGAGCAGCACACTGGAAACTGGAAACATATATAGAACTTTAAAGTATATATTTTAAGTCCTAGCAAATTAATCCTGGCTTCTTTGACCTTTGACTATCAGTTACGAAAATTGTGAGGGTCGAGAGAATGAGTCACAGTCATTCACCTTTAATACTGCCCACTCATGATTCTGCTAAACTGTGAGTGTAGAGCTGTCTGTCAATGAAGCTTTGCTTTAAAGTAAGTATAGTAAGACGGGGTAAAAAAAAAACGTTTCCTTAAAGTTTAACATAAAACTCGTTAGGTAGATGCTTAGGTAGATATTTTAGCATTGTCAGTTGACAAGTGGGAATA
>JAIPMN010037643.1:0-16036 GCA_020650975.1 Apostichopus californicus
TCACAGAGGGTGCACAGTGTTAAAAGGTTACCAGGACATTCTAGGCGCGGTAGAATGAGTGTGCTAAGGTTGTGGGGAGACAGGTAAGCGAGGAACGAAGTAAATACATTGAATTCAAATGAACTGTTATAGTACTAACCCAAAGGAAGATGAATGATTTACATTGTACTACACATACCTCTACCAGCCACATGAGATGGACCATTCTAAATTAAGATGATAACACAGCTTATGACAATTTAGCAAATCATTGTGTAAACTCATAGGCCTTTATGGTTGGAGCTCCATTTTGTGGGGGGGGGTGGGGGGTGGGATGGGCGTTAATGTTGGCTGATGTTTTTCCTGGGGAGTGCTCTATGAGGAGGGGTTTTCCTCTCATTCCTCTTTGAGAAATTTTTGTTTCGTTCAGGGGCTTAGATATCAAATTGAACTTGTCCTTCCATATCTATTTCTATAGTACAAGTTTCCATTTATTCAGCCAATTGGGACAGTTTTCTATGCTAATACCTCTCTATACTGTCCTTCCATTTCATGCTTCAAAGCACATATATTGATAACTAGTATGAACAGTTCCTAACCTTTGTCTGATATTTATCTGATGTTCATACTGCTCATACTGACAATACTAGTACATTGAAGCAGGACATGAAAGAACATTATAGAAAATATTGTACTAACTGGGTGATATATTAAGTGTGTTAATAAATGTAAGTTATAAACTTGTCTACAGGATGAAAATAATCTACTTCTTTATAAAAGATGGGAATACTCTCATATTGTAAGACTTTATAATATTGGGAACCAAATTAGTGGTACACAGATAAGATGAAAAGAAAAATAACTTTGTTCAGAAAATCATGAATATTATACTTTGTACCAATAGTATGGAAGAGAGACATGAATTTAGCAATCAAATCAATGTTTTCTTGAAAATTCCTCCCAGCGTACAGGCATTTCTTTGAAACAGAGTGAATATAGAAAGACTGAACCTTCAATGTGTGGTAGGTGACAATTTTAAATCTTCTCAAATATCGCTTGGTAAGGTGGGGGTGGGGGTGGTGGGAGGAAGGGAGTGTCTTGAATTGTGAAAATATATCTGGTTTGATTCAAATTTAATTTAAAGATGCATTCTGCTACATTATTTGGTCACTCTGACGAAGCCACCTAGTGTTCACACATTTAGGGCAACATTTTTAATGGTATAGTCCAGTCGTCCAACATGACCAAATTACTGTTCGGACAACCAAAATCAGCTTTGGTGGTCGCCTGGTGGATGATCAGTAGTGGTTTACATCAAATTCAAACTGCATCAACTAAATAGCCAAATATGGGTACAATGATATGGCACTTTGTCACTTTGGAACCTAAAGCTGTTTTTCTATATTCACCAAACCTACACATCTCTCCTTTCAGTTTACATTGGCTAGGATATTGTTGCTTTTCAATGGAAATATTCTTTTCCTCTGACCTTGATAAATGATAGACAAATTAGAAATAAAAGCAAAAGACATTTCAGTTGATTGCCCTATAATGACAGTGCTATTCATATCTAAAGTGCTTGGGGTTGTGGTCTTTTGCCTAAAGATTAAAAACAATTTCAGCAAGTTTGCTATTATATAAGGAATCATCTTCAGCCATGACCAAAAAAAATAACAAAAGGTAGATTTTGAAGAAAGAGCTAACAATTCACTGCAAGGAGGGGGGACCAGGGGGGTGGAGGGGGAACAGTGCTTACAAGATTATGGGCTAGCGGATTTGACAAGTCTTTCTGATCTTCCTGGGAACAACCTGGTTTTTAAGGGCACAAACATATACAGTTTGTGAAGAAGGGCATCACCAACTGATAAAAAAACCAACAAGAGCATCAATGACGCAGTATCTCAATACTGGAAGTTCTAGTTTCGATTCCTAATTTCATATCTTTGCTCTGTCTCTACAATTATCAATATCAATCATGGTACAACAAATAGAGAACTTGCATTTACGCTACTTTGCCACGAATAGTCAGTCTCTGCAGGTTACGCTTCATCCTGCGAGTGTTGCCTTTTGCGCTCATTGCCTGTTTGTCGAGAGAACGGCGTTGCAAGGTTTAGTAATGTCATAGAATATTTAAGAACTTGTTTTTTATGTGGTATCCTTCATCTTGGGTCAGTATCTGTAGACTTTTTGGTCATAGTTTATGATGTATCAGGTTCCTAGACATCAATCAGCTTATCTTCGTGATGAATGGAAAAGTATGTTTGGATACGTGAAATGTACATCTTATGTAGGAACCTCTTGTTAATTTTTCTTCACACTGGTGAATATGAATGAGCGATTTAGAACAAAAGAATATAACAGGAATGTGTTTTTTCAAGGTTTATCAAAGTTTTTTTAATCAAGGCAATGAATGGAATGGCGTGAAAAGTACTGAATTAAATTAAGAAGTCCAAAAATTACTATATCCCAAGTGCCCACATAGGAGAATCCAACCCGCAGATGCAGAAAGAGTCCTGAAAATGAAAGAAAACAAAAATAAATGTTAACAGAACGTTGGATAATAGGAGACAATATATAAAGTCACATGACGAATGACTTCACAGTGCTTTTAAATGCAACAAGCCCATATTACATAACACATTGTAGTGGAACTTGTAAATGCATTTTCTCTCTGAAAATGACAGAAACATACAGCATTACAGGGTGAAGAACTTCGAAACAAAGTGAAATAGGCACATGCACAACCAAAAAAAAAATTGACTGCAATATGAATTCACACACAAAAGAATACCAAAATGCGTTGCAAACACTGTACGAAAATTCAGTGCACACTTATCCTTTGCCTTATCCTTTGGACAAAGTAGAGAACCAATGTTCACTTGTCACTGACTCGACCAACCTGTAATGTAGCCTACAGTGACTTTATCCAGAATTAGCAGGTGGGCCAGGACAAACTAAAACGAATGACAGCGAATGACCGAATGACAATTGATTTTGTACAGGGTTAATTATCATTCGCGAATGACACCGAATGACAACGAATAACAACGAAGGACGGTGGTGAGAAGAGATAGAATGATAAACGGAGTGGAGTAAATGCGGTTATTGGTTTTCTGCGCAAAAAGGATTTGAGGAAAATCGCATGTTACGTGGTTGCAAGGGGGGGGGGGAATAAAAACAATAACAATCTTTTTTTTTACAGTAAAATTTTTTTTCAATTCCCCTAAGTTCACAGGGTAAAATCCCACAGGGCAAGTCAAACATCTTGCTCAAGAATTTCCGAAAACACCGGTCACAGTCGCAAAATGTCAACTCGAATTTTTGTAATTTTAACCCCGGTTTTTTGGGGGAAATTTCCGCAAGGGGCGCCCCCTTGCCCCCCTCCCCTTCCCTACGCCACTGTTAAAGAGAAGCTCTATAACTGGCGCAAATTTTCTCCTTTTCCAATCCCTTTTGCAACCCCCCCCCCATAAAAATGTCCAATATAAGGACTCTTCCTGAAATTTTTAGCCGTTTCAAGATTATAGTATTGTTAGTTTCTAACAATTAATATCGGAAAAATGACGTCAAATTTACTTTTTATAATCAGATTTACAATTTCGCTTAATATAAGGTGCGTTTGTATCTTGTCCGTACTTTACTAGATCTGTAAGCCACGCACTTCGCGTCCACTCGGTTTGTGTGGCTTTAATAAACCCACGAAGTCTGAACTGTGAAATCCGGTTGAAGCAAATGTCTGTGCTGTCATTCACTGTCATTCGTTTTAGTCAACGCAATTTTTTTAGTGTGTACAACATATTGTCATTGGTTATGTGTAACGCAATTGTCATTCGTTTTAGTAACACCCGGTGGGCCTATGTATCTAGGTACACCGGATAAAATCACACAAGGGTAAAACTACTTAGTACTAACCAGAGCCGACCAAGGCAGTACTTTTTTTAATATAAGCTTATTTAATTTTCAAGTACTATTATATGTACTGGGCATGAAGGTATTGCCAGTGCTGACAACCACCAGTGGCAGAATTCAGTAGTAAACTAATAATACCAGCATAGGCTTAGTATTGTGTAGTTGTACTAGCACTACCCTACTTTGAACTGCTTTAAGTCCTCCAAAATTCAAGGCAACGACATTGTACTCGTAAACAATGTCTTGAAAGGTAACATCATAATTCATAAACACACGGTCCCGTAATATGAATACACTGCACTATAGAATACTTAAAACTATAACCCTAGGCTACACACTATGGTAATGTGCATATACATGTACATATGCAATTAACCACGATAGAATACGTTGATGCCGGTGAACAAGAGCAACCTTAAAAATGTCACTTTAATTCAACCCAGAATGCTGGAACAACTCCGAAGTTAGCCTCAAATCATTGTTTGACTTGTTTTATACCATCGACCGGACGGTGGAGGTGGTACCTTCTTGAAAACGGAAAATGTGCAATTCAAAAGATGAAAGGTTTTTACTTACGTTTCGTTTTTATTTTTCAAGCCGGGGCAAAGAAATTTTCGAATTTCATCCACATTGTGAGTCCGACATCGTCGCAAACAGATATTAATGAATATTCAACTTCTTTTCTTCAAAGTTTTGCTCGAAGCAATTCGATTGCTGCTTTATGAATATGTATTAAAACGGATTTTCAGACGATATCCAAGCTGCAGTGTACTAAAATATAGTGATGGGCTAAGCTCCCACAATGCCTTTCACCGCTTTTGCCAAGTGTTTAATGATTGCGAAATAACGTTTCCTTCAAACAAGTTTCAGAGCGTGTGCAAAAAAGGCCTGCAACAACTGTGTTTCAGCCCGATTTGGCCCGATTTGGACATAAATCGGTAAAAAAGTCATAGGATGAGATGAAATTCTGGAATAAAAAATAGTAACTTTTGTTGGCCTATATGATATATGCTTGCTCTGGAAATTCCAGAGAAAAAGAACTTTGTATGAAGACGCTGAAACTTTATTAAGAGAAGAGAGAGTCCCACTTACTGCTACAATATCTCTATACATGTAATGTATTAGAGATAACAATGATGTAAAAAACCACACACAATTTCAAGGATACTAATAAGTTCATGGCTGGAGGTAAGTGAGTAAGGTGAACAGAAAAATTCTCCAACTTCAAAAACCCTCAAAAGGAGTTTGGTGGAAGACCAGTCGACAGGCCTGGGCTAAGCAGACATGAAAGTGCATTATAGAATCAAGACGTGTTAGGAGAAGACATCAATTCTAGGCACAGGGAAGCAGTTAATGTGCAGATAAATAAAAGGAGGAAGAATACAGAACCAAAACCAACAAGAAACCTTAATAACAAAAGCAATATCAGAAGCAAAAGGAATTGTTATGATGGATTGGTGGTCAATGAGTGAATTCACTGACTTATTTCATAGTAACATCTGAAAAAATGTTGCCTCTTGATGTATTGATACATTAACAATGCATGGTCAGAATAAAAAAATCCTGTTCGAGCCAAACAAGGCTTGGCTCCAGCCGCTCCTGCAGGCATTTCAAGATGTTCAATGCCAAATATTTGACCTCCACCTGAGCAATTGTTGCTACAGTATATGGGTCATCAATATTACACACCAGAATTGCAGTCCGAGTACAACAGCATGAGTACTGTACGAGTACAAGTAGAACTATTCCAGATATGAGTACAATAATGAGTACATGTACTTCAGTTCTAGAGTCTATAAAACATGATAGATTCTAAAATGCCTTGACTACAAGTGTAAGTACAAATCTACCGTAGGGTACATTATGTGTACATTGAAACACTATCATTCTGGATGCATCTACTGTACATATCCTTTGTAAGTAAGTTACAAAGTACAAGTACTTCAGTTTGAACTAGAGTCAATATAATAGAATCTAAAATGTCTTGACTACAAGTGTATATCTACCGTGGAGTACAGTATGAGTACATTGACTCACTATCATTCTGGATGCATCTACATATATCTTTTGTAACTAAGTAACAAAGTACAAGTACTTCAGTTTGAACTAGCTTACATAATAGATTCTAAAGTGTCTTGACTACAAGTGTAAGTATAAATCTACCGTGGAGTACAGTATGCGTACATTGACTCACTATCATTCTGGATGCATCTACATGTACATATATCTTTTGTAACTAAGTAACAAAGTACAAATACTTCAGTTTGAACTAGAGTCTATACACATAATAGATTATAAAATGTCTTGACTACAAGTGTAAGTATAAATCTACCGAGGAGTGCAGTATGAGTACATTGACTCACTATCATTCCGGATGCATCTATATCATTTGTAACTATGCCAGGTTATTCCTCTTGCAAGTTTCACTCTATATGTATCCTATTCCATCTTTCAAAAGCTCATGAAAGTGTAGAGTGACAAGTATTACATACTTATGAGTTATTCACATAAATACCTATACTGCAGGGGACACCAGCATCTTCATTATGGTCACAATTTTCAACTCCCAACCACTGTGAAAACAACTATCAAGGCAGTTTTCTGTAAGATTTCATCAACTTCCTAACTATTTAGATGACTCTAGTTATTTCTCTTGAAAATCTCACCCACTGAAGTTTGAGCAAACCTTATCCATACCTATAATGTTCCATCTCACCTCCTTAAATATCACAAAGTGCTACGGTTGGTGGTTAATGCATCCATATGAAATGTTTTCACTTTACCTATACTGCAGCGGACACCAGCATCTTTATTATGGGCACAATTATGAATTCCCCATCCTCCGTGAGAACAACTGTCTAAGCGGCTTTCTGTACCATAGCAAGAGACTTCATCCAGCCAGATTTCTCCAGTGCCTTGACCAAATGGAGGAGTGTCTTCAGCATCTCCTAGCCCAAGCTGACGACAGACAATGTCTGCATCAACTAAACTCCAACGGTCATCACAAACAGTTCCCCAGCTACCATCGTAGTATATTTCAACTCTACCCTCATTTAATGTAGAGCCACCTGCCAGTCTTACATCACCATTATCTGAAAGAAGCAGAATGACTACTTTATCTAAGTATTGTATTACTGTTTCTCTTTAATATAATAAATACTTAATCAATCATTAGATGCAAGCTTCCTGTAAAATCCATATATTCAACAATAAAGGATCACACAATTTGTTTCCATTTGAAACAATCCGTAGTTAAACTGTACCTGTTGTACAGTATAATGTACATATACATTGGTACCTTAGCTCTCCTCTGTTTACCCCACCCCCACCCCCTCCCCCTCCCCCTCCCATACCCCTCCCCCTCCCCCTCACAAACAGAGTAAAACATGCAGTTATAAGCCTGTGCCACTTGATCCAGTTTCTTGTGGTAAAATGTGATTATTTTCATAAATCTCATGGATGTATGTTCAAGGGTGAAAATGTAATGTGTGATTTGTTTTGAAATTGAACATGCATCCACTAGCATGTTCTCACCCTTCAGATATCACAAATTACCATCTTGTGGCTTGTTATGTGAAAAACTGTGGATATACCCATAAATCTGTTGCAACCTATGGCAAGCCATCCAATGTGTGAAATTTGGAAATAACCCTAGGAAAAGGGATTAATGTGACAGACATGAAACAAGTTGTAAACTTGTATCAATATATTGGGTTACATTTTGTCAGGTTTTCAACACATACAAAGAGGGCACAATTTTCTCAATTTCGAATAGTGTCAAAATCACACAAATCTCTTTCGTTTTAACATTTCAGACACACATACTGTACATGTACTACCAGGCGCGTAGCCAAGGGGGGTGTTTTGGGTGTTCAAACACCCCCCATGGCCCAAGTGCCCCCCAAAAATATATGCAGAAAAACACCAGTGACTTGGAGAGATACGCTAGTGATAATTATCGTGAGCCAATACCACGGGCCAAGAACGTCTAAATGGGCTAGCGTTGTTGAATATCCACAGAGATGTTCCTGTCAGCGCAGATGTCATTCTATAAACTGACTTGGCGAAGAAGCCGAGAAGATTGGACTTTCGTCTGTAACAATTTCTCTATCGTCACGACTCACATTACAGTATATGCCCAACTTATACAAACTCTAAATTATCGCACTAATGGGATTTTAGCTTTACTTTTAAAGAGACTCTAAGAGAACCGTGATACCAAATATGGCCAAATCAATGATGTGAGAGCAGGGGGCGGGGATTTGTTTCAAATATTGGGGGGGGACATTTTCTTGGGTGCAGGCGCGTAGCAACTACATCCC
Source organism: Apostichopus californicus (assembly GCA_020650975.1). Classification (NCBI taxonomy): domain Eukaryota; kingdom Metazoa; phylum Echinodermata; class Holothuroidea; order Aspidochirotida; family Stichopodidae; genus Apostichopus; species Apostichopus californicus. The sequence goes on from JAIPMN010037643.1 coordinate 8,211, forward strand.
CAAAATTGTTCGCGTGCTTCGTGATCTTTTGTATATACCAAATTTCATTACGATACAATCTAAGCGGAGCGCGACCATTGGTTCGCGCGTAGCGTACAAGAAGTTTTTGGGCAAATATACCTCCCAGATCGCCGGAAATAACACTTCCCAGACCCAATGATGCTCCAAAACCTCCTTAAATTTTAGATCTCATGGCTTAGAAATTTAAGTTGGGGAAACACATGGGGAAATAATCCAAGTAGACTTTTGTATACGATGGGTCTTGGTCCTCTCCCAGAAAACAATTATAGACTGCCAAAAATGCGATTTCCTTCCAAAATTTAACAACTGTGGATAAATGTAATAAAATGAGAACTGCTGCATGTCATTTGCACAATGCTGGATCAAACTGCGCCAAAGTTCAAAACAGGGAAATTTGCAATGCAGCGTTTGGTCAAGACAAATTGGTGGGGGCTGTCCCCACAAGGATATGCGCCATGGTCCGTCTAGCTAATTCATTTCGAAAATAAGTCAAAACTACTCTCGGTGAAAGTCTGTGTCGTTTTTTGGTGATTTTTAGTAACAAATTGTGACACGGTTTGACATGCGCGTAGCGAGGAATTTGCCAAGAGAGGGGCGAAGCTTGTAAGCAAACTATCTGAGGGTGGCGCCACCATGAGTTGGCGCGAAGCGTAAATGAAAATTTTGGCCGAAAATGCCTCCCAGATTGCTGGAAATGGCACTTCCCAGGCCTTGTAAGTTGCATCTAAGCATTTTCTATTTTGAAATTATTAGCGATATTATCAAAAAATATGCTCTTATAGCCACAAAAAAAAACTATGCCACCAAATATTGGGGGGGGGGGATATTAGATACTATATCCCCCCACCTAAAATATTGGGGGGACATGTCCCCTCCCCCCCCCCCATGCATGATCGCTGCCCATGTGTGAGAGTACCGTTAACTCTTTGGGTTCCCAGTTTGCTTGTCAACAGACTTCTACAGTCCAAACGAAGGGGAACTCTAAAGGTCCGCAATTCCCTTGATCTTTTTATCTCTGATTCCCCAAATTATCCTTCTTACAGTTCAAACCATTGAGTTGAAGTTGAACCTAGTTGCTTGTAAATTATATATATTGAGAAAGGTATCTCTTTACGTTCGCATTTTCCTTGCATCAATAATCATGAGTCTATATAGGATTACATTTTTCTGATGTGAATAGAATTATTCCACAAAATAATTATCAATATTCTTTTGCATGATTTGAGCTCAAACATTGCACATTTTTGCATCTAGAGGCCTTAAAATTCCATTTTTTCGCCACCCCTTCCCCTTAGACCCCTCCCCATGTCAGTATCCAGCAAAACACCCCCCATGAACAAATCCTAGCTACGCGCCTGTGTACTACAAATTATGTATGCAATTTACACTTGAAATTGGTTCCAAAAACAAACATTTTCCATTTCGTCATATGGTTGTATCTGTGATCACAACTACAGATAAAGTTTCCACCTGTACTGTAGGTATGTCTGCCCTAGTGTATACATATCACAAAATTTATATAAGAACATCAATATCCGATCTGAAATTCTAACAATTTATGGCAAAATTTGCAACATGAGAATGAGGGCTTAGAGTAACAGATGAAGTATTCAAGCACAATCATACCATATGATCAATAGGTGAAACAATATTAGATACCAAGATAAGATAAGTTGGCTCTCCCATATATACAACTTAGCTTCACAAGTTCTTTTCATTCCCCATCTGTGACACTTCCAGGCTATTCACACAGAGGACAATTGTAGGTACCAAGTAACATCCTATTCTCCTTTTGAAAGTAGTATTTCACTCTGTAATTAAGCCACAATACAACTCTTACAGTACCTTGACTGAGGGTAGAAGCCAACAGACAGCTGAGTAATATCAACTTCACCCCATTGCCTTTCTTGGTAATTAGTTGAAAGTCCATTTGTCACCGTGACTGCACTGTACATACAATGGTAGAAAATAAATAATCTAGTCTGTTTTGACATACATTTTTTCCTCTGTTTAGCACATGGTAGAGGTGACCAACAATTGAAAACACATCAAGGAATAACTTAGTGTTTAAACTTCATGAAGCAGTTTTTGCAACTTGTAATATTGTCATTAAAATCAATTGGTTCCTGTGATAAACAGCATGATCATACATTTTTGGAATTCTATTGCAATTTGCAATGCTGATAAAGTATTCCCCTGCACACAACAGAAAAATATACTTATTTAGCGCTACACATGACATATATACAGTACCTATACTGCCTAGGCCTACACTACAGATGCATGTATTCTAGGTTACATTACACTACAGTTTACATGTACTTTACTGTACTGCGCATTGTATGGCATATCTTTTACTTGCTAGTATTTAAGATAAGCCTAGCCGTTAGGCCATTACACCAGGGAGCTGCTACTCGTTAGAGTAGCAGCTCCCTGAAGTTACACTACAGTAGAGTTATCTACACTCGGCCTTGAGATGTCACTTTGAAATTCACGAAATTTATTGCCTATCTCACCAAATAATTCCCCCTTGTCGTACCTAGTTAACAATCTCACTAATTTTCAACCCCAAAAGTCTCATATTAACTCCAACTGTAAATGACACAACAATTCTTCCGCATCTCCATATAACGCAATGCGTGATTTTTACGTGCAAAGAAAACGGAAACGGACCAAAGGTCAACAGAACCAAAAAACGCTGTCTACTTTTATTCAGTGCTAGCGCTATTGCAGGCGTAAGTCAAAAGGGGATTTCCCTCGGAATTGTCACCCCCCCCCCCCACACACACACGCATACATATGGAACGCGGAAAGGGTCAACGTGAGGCGCCGTCCACTTAGAAATGGTCGTTCACCCAGAAACCGTTCACTTAGAGATCGCCGCTCAAATGCAAGCAGCCTATGGCGGGCCATCAGTCTCAAATCATGGGAGATCGACTTATACCGATTTAAATCGACATATACCAGTTTCCTTCGACTTATACCAGTTTCCAGCAGCTGAAATTGACTTCTACCGATTTAAATCAACATATACCAGTTTCATTCTAAATATCATCGATTTAAATCGACATATACCAGTTTCATTCTACATATCATCGATTTATTTTACTTATCATCGATTTAAATCGATGATAAGTAAAATAAATCGATGATATGTTGAAGTAAACTGGTATATGTCGATTTAAATCGATGATAAGTAAAATAAATCGATGATATGTCGAAGTAAACTGGTATATGTCGAGTTAAATCGATGATAAGTAAAATAAATCGATGATATGTAAAATGAAACTGGTATATGTCGATTTAAATCGATGATATGAAGAATGAAACTGGTATATGTCGATTTAAATCGGTAGATGTCAATTTCAGCTGCTGGAAACTGGTATAAATCGAAGGAAACTGCTATATGTCGATTTAAATCGGTATAAGTCGATCTCCCATGATTTGAGACTGATGGCCCGCCATAGCAGCCGCCCACTTAGATATTGCCGTTTAACGTGAGGCGCCGTCCACTCAGAGATGGTCGTTCACTCAGAGACCGTTCACTCAGAGATCGCTGCTCAAATGCAACAGCCGCCCATTTTGAAATCGCCGTTGAAGTACAGAAACCGTTCATTCAGCCTAGAAATGGCCGTTGACTCAGAAATCGTCCACTTACAAATCGCCGTTCGATGCTGAGCCGCGCCTACTTAGAATTCGTCCTCCCTTTAAAATGGCTATATACGTATGCAATAAGTGGGTGCGGACTATGTACGGCTGTGCTCAGTGGCGGAGCTAGGGGTATTGGTCAGAGGGGGCGAGAATGGTCTGTAGGGGCGCTTTCGACACTATCTAAGCGGAGCGCCACCACAGGTTGGCGCGGAGCGTACAGAATTTTTTTTTTGAGTAAAGATACACCCTAGATCGCCGGAAATGACCCTTTCCTGGCCTTGCTAATTTGCAGATAAATGAAGAATAAATAGGTGTCATCGCCAAAAAATGTGACAAATGTCAATATATAGATGAGAGCGCAATAAAAAAGTCAATAATCGCGAATAAGTAAAAACTGGTAAAAAGCTGAAAAGGGCGCCAGCAGTCCATTTGAGTCCGTCAGGGGGGACATCCGCCCCCCTGACTGCATGTATGGACGCTCCGCCACTGGCTGTGCTCCCGCCCAGTAACGTACACCGAGGTGTTACAGTAGAACGCTGTTGTTCCCGCCTCATTCAAGTCGTCCCTGCGGCGCCCCTCCCTTTTTCAGGAGAGTAATTTCGTCTCGGTACACCGAAGACCATGCACATGCAATGAAAGTTTTCAGAATCCAAAAGAAATAAGATGGTAGAAATAATCCACACGTTGGGGGTCGAAAATGCCGAAGAAGTTTCCCGTAACTTCGAAAGGGAACAGGCAACTCATAGACATACAGGATTAACTAATTTGGAAATTTCGATTTCGATTTATTTCGATTTATTTTAAACCAGTATAAATATAAAATATTTATAAATAGGCGTACATCAAAAAAAGTTCTTGTTAAGATTAAACAAATGATATGGTAAATGGTAAGTGAAAGAAATAAGATTGTTAAATGGTTTAAACATAAAATGATGAAACAGTCATTACTGAAACTATAATAAAGGTTCTAAACTATCAAATTGTATAAACATTGCTGCACGGTATATGAACGAATTTCTATACAGTTGAATTCTATATTTGGGCAAGATATATGGATTTATGAGGGTTCTGGTTGACTTCACTAGAAGACTCATGAGTGGGACATGCAGTGGGTGTTTTTCGTCATTCCTGATTTTTTCTGTCATTCTGACGAAGCCTCTCCTAGCAGCTCCATTTACTTCCTCTCTTAATGATTGATAGTCGATATGCAGTATTTGTGATGCATACTTAAGGAATTTTATCAGTCTGGATTTATCTTTAGCGGAAATGAAGTGATACCAGACAGGTACAGAATATATAATGTGTGGCAAGATGAAAGAACGGAAAACACTCTCCTTTGCACCTTCATTGAAGAAAGATACTACGTAAGCCAAGCTGGACAGCATGTAATACACTTTACTCAATGCCTTCGATATATGACAACTGAATGTCAGTTTATCATATATGCAATAAAGTAGTAACATCCGTCGCTAGGCCCAGTTTTTTTTACATTGGTCTTATCAATTTGCCCGAGATTTGACCTTCAATGTGCTCAGCATTTGTCAAAATAAAAGAAAGTGATGACTTAACATATATGCCTTCAGTAACTGAGCATCAAAATTAACATATTCTTGGCAATGAACACATGTGATATGTATCATGATGACCATGATCATAACTGTTAACCCTGGTAACTACAAATGTTAGCATTTAATTTTTAATTAACAATAATGAATTAATAAATTGTAACTATGAAATACTATAGGCATTACACAATAGTAATTCCACTAGCTGTTACAAATTTACAAAACATTGTAAACACTTAATGATCCCTTATTATGAATTAGTAAATTCAGTGTTACCAAGTAACGTTTAATGACAAATATAATATTATATCATTAAAACAAATAAATTGTATTAATAAATCAATAATCATTTAAAGAAATTACAATTCGTATGAAATAAAAATTTGTATATAATTGCATGTTAAAAATTCTGCATGTGTGGTACAAATTAATATGACATTAATTGTTACAAATTAATAATTCATCATTATGAAGTAATAACACATTTTTAACAAGTAATATTTCATTAAAATATACAAGTATTTCATTAATTCGTACTAGCAAATCAATATTTTTTTGGGGGGAAATTATAACTGGTAATCACAAATTATTAATTAAAAACTACTAATGGGCTTAATTGTACGTCGTCTCAACATGTACAAACTCCTGAAGATTGAGTACGAACCGATTCTGAATGAAATGGATCAAAACAAACGAGTATGAGGGTCAAGTCTATAGTATTAGGGATTGGCCGCAAGCTGAGGAATACCAGCACGGTACTCATACACTCATCATAATAACGTTAAGTTTGTATTGCGAAAGATCCATCTTTTTTCCAGGACCTAAAGAAGCACGCCTCCTTTTAATAACAGTTTATTCACTGCAATCAAGCAAATCTGCCGTTCTTCTGCTGTTGAAACCGATTTTCACAAATTCCTCGAGTTGTATATCATCGTTTTGACCTATTTTAATTTGAGATTGAAAATTCAATGAACGAGTACGAGTGCGAACGGTCGACGCACCTCGACTCTGTGATTGAAAAGTTCACGCCCCGACCACGATATAAATATGCAAGTTTGGCTGTCACTCAAATGGACGATCTCTGAGACGACGATCTCTGAGACGACGATCTCTGAGTGAACGATCTCTGAATGGACGATTTCTGAATCACGACCATTTCTCAGTCGCGACGGTTTCTAAGTCAACGGCCATTTCTGAATGGACGGTCTGTGTATCAACGGCCATCTCTAAGTGGACGGCGCCTCACGTTAAACGGCGATTTCAAAATGGACGGCTGCTGCATTTGAGCGGCGATCTCTAAGTGGACGGTTTCTAAGCGAACGACCATTTCTGAGTGGACGGCGCCTAGTGTTGACCCTTTCCGCGTTCCATACTACAGAGCTTTCTCGGGTCAAATCGTCCCATAGGAAATGACTAGGTCTATGTATAGTTTCTAATTTGACGTTGCACACAAGCAGTTATCTATGCCTTGTAGTAGCAAGTACATTTACCAAAATCTTCTCTGTTCAGCAACCAGATTGACTGCTGTTCAGTTTGGGTGATCTTAAAATACAGTAATGTGCACCCCGAGCTAAACAATCGATCGGTGACACCAATTGAAGAGAACTTAATTACTCACACGGTTTCATATGTATAAATGGATTGCTCACACCGAATCTCACTTCTTTTAGAGAAATTAATAGGACGAAACCATCGAGTGCGTCTACCATGAAAATACAACAATTGGATATGTTACTTATAAGCGCACTGTATATAGAAGCCGTATAGAGGCAGAAGTGTACGGAGATAAGCAACAGTCATCTGGGCTGCATACAACATCACAAACTTCTAAAGAACGCCAAAACAGACAAAGCAGTCGTTCAGATAAAAAATTAGAGTTGCATTCCCCTCCTCCACCCCGCCCGCCCCACCCCCACCCGGCCCCTCTGGCTCCTCCACTGCATGTTTTGATGTTAATTTGTGCTCTGCTCCCCTTAAGTCAAAGTCTCTTTTCGAAGTTGTACAACAACCCCCTCTTTCTTGGTTTTACTTTATTGCGCATGCAGCTTAAAAATGCCCGATAGCTTGAAATATCATGAGTTGTACGGCCAATCATCTATGTATAGAGAGTCTCGGAATCATTGGAGCTTTGATAGTGTGGATTATTGAGAGGGTGTCCGTCGAGAGCCATGACAAGAATGAGACTCAATGGGTATTCTATATAACAGGAAAATGGTTATAACTTCAAGGAGGACCACCGGTGATATTTCTTTCCCAGGGACCGGACCATAGCAATAATAAGCATCGGTGACGTTGACTATGGATAGCATACCCAAAGCCAATTCATCATCACCAAATATGTTTGCCCTACATGATGTGATCACGAACTAGGGACTCTAACTACAAATGGTTTCACTTGCACACTGTCGAAATTAATCGTCGTCTAGTATACCCACCCTACCCCCCTCCCAGGTTAAATTTCGGCTAGAAAGTCAAATAATGGTCAACTGATTTCAACAGGTATGTTTACGGCCATTCTTATAGCGGTAATCTACACTGAGATATTGAATTGTCAATTCGAACAATCCTCAAAAGATAGGAGTGGTACGG